>BMAO01038900.1:0-28803 GCA_019973975.1 Trichonephila clavata | reverse complement strand
CGCGGTCGCACATTCACTGCATAATAATTCCCTAATTTTTAACTGCTGTATAAAAAGTGCGTGTCTGCTCTAACAATGGATATTTTTTGTTTTAGTTGCTTATTATAGTATTTTCAAAAGGTAAGAGTAAAAAATTGTACATGCTTTTTTGGACCCCGATATTACGAATAACCCTCAATTTAACGAGCAATTTGTTCGGTCCCGATGAATTCGTTAAATCAGTTACGGACTGTATTACATTAATTTTGCACTGATCTCGAGAAAATGTAAAAACTATGAAACAAAAGAATGAAAGCAATGAATAGTTCATAAAAAAACTTATGGAAAAGTTTTATAAAATTTAATTTCTCAATTGTGTACGCGTGAGATTATCAATATTGCTGAAATACATGACATTAAAAGCTCGAGTCAATGAATAAATATAAAAATAATTGTTATTTTAAAATCCTTAATTTGTTTTTCCAATAATTCTAGATCCTCACAAATTGTGAGTTTTCCACAAAAACTGCAAGTATTTATGAATAAAAATTATGAAAACACAAGTTTTCGTTAAATTTTTCAGTTATTCGATATCAAGATTAAATTTTTTATATAAGAAAAAATTTTATCAGATGCAATAATTTGTGTAAAAAGTGAAAATTACTTAAGAGGATTATTCATTTGAAGTATTATAATCCCTTGTTTAAGGAAATATCAAAAGGTATGAAATGAATTACAATACTGTCAGCATCTTAAGCGCTAAAGCGGTGGGATCTATACCCACCGCAATAACGATCAAAAGCCATCAGACACACTTGACGCAAACAAACAAAGCTGTCATACACATTGACACAGCAAACAAAGCCGTCTAGACACACTTGATGCAGCAATAAAGCCGTCAGACACGCTTGACGCAAGAATCAAAGCCGTCAGACACAATTGTCGCAACAGATTGTGGTGCACTCTTTGTTAAGTAAGGTAAAGTGTTATGATCAGTATAAAATTCAATTTCAGTCCCAAATACCCATACTTCAAACTTTTTTAAGCTCCACACAATAGCAAATGCTTCTCGTTCAATAGTTGACCATAACTGTTGGGTCTTGTTCAATTTTTGACTTGCATAAGCAATTGGGTAACACTTATCAACACATTTTTGTGACAGGCAAGCAGCTATGCCATTTTGCGATGCTACAAAGATGGGCTTTTGCTCTACAAACGTTCAATGTGACAATCAAACACTATCCTGGTGTGAAAATGCCTTATGCTATGCACTCTCACAATTAGTGTAAGAAGTGTGCTTTTCAATTTTGGAAGGGAAATTTTTAGATTTAGTGAACAATATTTTCTTTATCTCCTCTTATGTATTTTATTATATTATTTGTGTATCTATTTACATTTTTAAAAAATGCTAATGATTTTTAGAATTTGATTTTTCAAATACTTTTAACTAAATGTTGGTTATTTTGTGAATTCCTTAAACTTAAATTATCTTGATTATTATGATATAATTATGGATATCAAAATGGTATTCTTAATTTAGTTATGTATACTTTTCTTTTTATTTTTTTTAAATTTATGTGTGAGATATAATGCTATTTACTTATAGCTTAGTGTATGATATTAATGTATATAATTTCATGCTCATTTATTTTATTATCAGATTGAGTATCATGTGTGACACTTCAATCTTGTGTGGGGGGTGTACTGTTTCCTTCCCTCAGCAGGAGATGCACTGTGTCCCCCTTCCATAAGAATGTGTTCTTTGTTTGAAAATAGATAGCTTCTCGGTACCGGCGCTTTAGGGCGGTGACCAGAATAGAGAAATTGCCCGCGTGGGTCGTTAAAATTTGCTTTTAATATTTCTTTTTATATGTTTCTGTAAATAAAAGTTCTGTCCTCAAAGAAGACTTCTGTTGAAGGGAGGAAACACTACAACATCATACACTACACAACAACGCATCACACTGCCGCAATAACCCAGGTTCGAATCCTGTCGACTCGATCTTATTAAGACGGAGTCTAGTTCTATCCTCTGCAGTTTTAAAATAATATACGCACACAAAACACCATTTGAGATTAAGGGATAAGAATTTTTTGAAATTATAGATTTTTGAGACTTTTGAAATCTCCTATTCATGACTTTTTTAGGGATTCTACACATACGCCATATTTTCAATTATAAGTAAGTGCCCAGTTATGATAATTTTAAAATTATAAACTTGTGGGCCACTCCCACTTTTGACGGATATTCACCTTTTAAATATCCTGAAACAATTGCAAAGCCTTCTTTTTATTTATTCATAAGCAATTAACTTTAGATAACAGTATAACTGTAAATTTAACTGTTTAATTTTGGAGTAGGATTCATAGTTAAATGACAACCAGGCCATTGAATTGGAATTATTAAATTATGAATTAATCAATATTTGTGGAATACTTACTTTGACAAGGTAAGAAATTTTTATAAAAAAACTGTTTTCTAAAAATTATATTTTTTAGAGAGAGAAAAGAGAGAGAATCTGTTTAAAAAATGAATTTTTTCTAAACTTTTTACTCTATGTGTAAACACTGCAAGTTTAAATTATATATTTCTTATGGTATACTTGTGCATACTGAAAGTGATATTTTGGAAATATTACAAAAACATTTAGCTAAAGAGCACATGTTCGTGACAAATTTGAAAAATTCAGTGATGATAAGTAGATTTCTTTAAATAACTAAGTATATTTGAAAAAATATCACTTCAATATAATATAAATGTTTCTTTATTGTACAGACAAGTTTTTAAACGCAAATATTCAAAAGCTTCTGAATGAATGTACCTACAATAATTCAGATGTGCAATACCATTTGTCGTTGCAAAAAGCTAGTTTACATACATGTGGACGGCGTCTAGGGAAGGCTCAAATTTAATATTAAATGATCACAGAGAGTTAAAATGACCTAATTTATTAAAACACAACCAAAACATTTAACTATTTACAAGGGTTTCAAATAATTAACTCAAGAACAATTTTACTACCGAGATAGCACCATACTAATTCGGAAACACGCCTTCACTCTCAAAAAACGGAGAGACAGACTCCATCCGACCTACCTTCGTGCAATCTTTCGTGCAACTCCCAGTTTTTGCCACATTATAGACATAGACATACACACTGTATCGCGAAGCGAAGATTCACGTGGTTTCCTTTAGTGGCGCCATCTCTTACAATTCAAATAAAAGAAATAAAAAAACCTGCATTCCTTTCCTACAAGTTCGGCCATCCTGGGAATCACTGACCTCAGTGATTTTACATAACATACAATAAAAAATATAGCTTCTGCAAAATTACTACTTATCAGAGATAAAAAAATTCCACAATAGACATTCAAATTTGAAAATAAGGATACAACTCTCAAAAATGAAACATTAATAGCAAAGAAAACAAAGCACATTAATACACATTATGTTTTTAAAAAGAATAGGAAACGCTTTTTATAAAAATACATCATCATGGTGAGTAAAATTTCATTAAATCAGCAGATGAATTTGTTATCTCAGATCCCTCATGATCACCCACTTTCTCTAAATCATATCTATCTCTAGGTTTTACTTTAACTATTCTATATGGTCCCAAAAACCTAGGCCTTAATTTCAAACCTATCCCAAATAGTGTTCTCCGAATGACCACCAAGTCTCCCTTCTGGTAGTTAGGGGCCTCACTGCACTTCCTGTCATAGGTTCATTTATTCTTTGCCTGTATCTTCTGGATATTTTTCTTTGCGTCTTGTCGTAATTGGTTCCTCTGTTCTTGCAATTCCCCATCATTTCCTCCATCAGTAACTCCTTCAGACGAAGATCTTAATTGTTTCTAATGGTGACGCCAATTTATAATTCAAATGGAGACCACTTAGTACTACAATTAAATGTACTATTTAAAATTATTTAAAGTGGGTCTACGAACTTGAACCACTTGGTAGACTCCGCAATTGAGGATTTATTTGGTCAAAACGGAGTAATAGTTCGGTGTATTCTCTCGACTTGGCCATTCCTCTGGGTACTCCGGTGGCGATTTGCAAATGCTGAATGTTTTCATTAGCCACAATAAACTCCAAAAGCTCCAAAGATAAAAGCAGAGTCTCTGTCTGTTATTATTCTTTGGGATTACCAAAAGAGTCTTTTGTTGCAATTTTAATTTATCCAAAGCATCTTCTGCGGAAGTAGATCTAACGGGATAAAGCCAGGTAAATTTTGTTAAAAAATCCACTATTGTGAGAATATGCTGATATTCCTTGTTAGTAGAAGGCAAAGGTTCGATAAAAATCGACGTGATAAGTACTTAATGGCACATCTTCTTTAGAAATGGGGTTGAGAAATCTATCCTTTTTTTCCACTCTTTTTGTTGGTCGTAATGCATGGCACACAGTTAACAATTACATTCTACACTTGCTTGCTCAAATTGGGAATGAAGAATTCCTGTTTGACAATTCTTTCTGTCTTGGCAACGGAGAAATGTCCCTTCTCATGTGCTAACTTTATTATCTCAGTTTGCATATCTCTTGGTACAACTATCAATTCACGACTTCATAATATTTGTAAAGTATTTCGTTTTTATCGAAAAAGTCTGAATTACTGTTTGTTTCAATCAGTGACCTTAGTCTCTGAGTGTATTCATCTTCTTGTTGTGCCCTTTTTAAACTTGCGGTTAGTAGTTATTGCGACTGGATATCTACTAAGGGCATCCACATGTTGCATTCTCTGGCCGGAACGATGCACAATTTCATAATCAAACTCTTCCAGCAATAATGCCCATCGCGCTATACGAGTAACCAAATCCTTTTTGTCCATAGTCTTTTGAAACGCTGAGCAGTCCATTATGACTTTGAAATGATTTCCCATAAGGTAGGTACGAAATTTCTTTAAAGCGTTGACAACAGCAAGAACTTCAAGTTCATAGCTGCTATACTTCTCCTCTGCCGGAGTAGTTTTCTTAGACATGTATTGAACAGGATGCAATTTTCCATCTTCTGCCTCCTGGAGTAAGACATCTCCGTATCCTTGTTGACTTGCGTCCGTGTGCAATTCGGTTGTTTTTCCCTGCTGGAAAATACTTAATACTGGACTTTCAGTCAATAATTGCTTGAGCATTTCAAATGCTTCTATTTGAGGTCGTTCAAAGGCAAATGGATTATCGTTTCTAATTATATCACTCAAAGGTTTCGCTATTTTAGAGTACGACGGAATAAATTTTCGAAAATAGCCAGTGAGTCCTAAAAAGCTTTGGACTTGTTTGACAGTCGTTGGTACAGGAACTTCTTGACAGCTATCGTTTTCACAACCGAAGGGCGCACCGTTCCATTTTCGACAACGTGACCCAAAAATTCCACCTTTCGTTTTAAGAACTTACATTTTTCAAACTTGATATTTACCCTGTATCTGGATGCGACCTCGAGTACTTTCTTTAGTTTTTCCATACCTTCTTTCTCATCTTTAACTGGAATGATCAAATCATCCAAGTAAATTATAACGATGCCTTTTCGCATGAGTTCCCTAAAAATGCTGTACACATATCTTTGGAATACGCTTGAGCTTGTACTGAGACCAAAAGGTACCTTATTAAATTCGAACTGCCCGTCTAGTACAACAAAGAAGGTGAAATGCTTGCAATCCTCGTTTACGTCGACATGAAAAACCCATTTTTCAAGTCTAACGTGGAATACACTTTGGCGTCTTGCAGCCTATCCAATACGTCCTCTATCAGTGGCAAGGGGAAGCGATCCTTGACTAGTTTTCGGTTCAGTTTCCTATAGTCAATGCATAGTCTGTCGATACCATCTTTTTTCTTGACTAACATGATTGGACTTGCATATTCAGAAGAGCTTGGTCTCACGATTCCCTTATCCAACCATTCATATATCTGCTTGTTGACGGCCTGATTCTCCAGAAATGACAAACGGCGTGCTGTTTGGTAAGCTGGTATATCATCCTTCAGGATAATTCTCATGGACACATTTGTCGTTTCGGTCTTCTTAGGTGTATATCTGTTGATTAGTTCAGAGAGTTCCTTTCTTATTCGAGGATTGATAACATGTTTAACTTCGATTTCGTGTGTCTTCAGTTCTTGCTTCATAAACCTGTGTATTCACAAATCAAACCTTCTCTTCGTGTTTACGGAAATAAACACCTTTTCTATCAAAGCCAACAAAAGCCTGTTTCAAAATGTCCGATCCTATCACTGCCTGGAACTCCAAATACAGCGTAGGCACGACATGCCATATTACGGAATATTTCTCTCCATCCAATTCGATTTCTCGTTGGAACGATCCTTTTGTTTTGACTTCGTACTTTCCTTATCCAGATAACACGACAATGTCCTTCAAGAGCTTCGATTGCTCCATGATACCTTTGCTTACATCTTCACGAATGAGCGAAACTGTGCTTCCAGTGTCGATGAGAGCCTCAAAAGTCTTGTTTCCGATGATTATTTTCCTGGTCTTAATTCTGTCTCGCTGAACTCGAGAACAAATCTGGACCGGAGAGCGTGAAGATTTATTGATTTTCGAACCTTTGTTGCGCTTTGTACAATCTACGGCATAGTGACCTGGTCCCCTGCAGTAGCTACATGTTACCTGTTTAACTCTTTTATATATCATAAGTTCTCTTCGATTGAAAGCATTATCTATCATTACAGTTATTTCCAAGGTGAAAACGTTCTTGCCTTTGAGAACAATTATCGTTATTGTTCGATCTCTTAGGGAATGAACTTAACTGATTTGGCCCTATAGTTCTTCGGCCGTCCTCATAATTTTCAAATTTTTTCGCTAGCTCAATAGATGAGTTAATAGTAGACCATTCGCCCAAAAGGTGTTCCTGAAAATCATACGGCGCTTTCTTCTTCATTTGATCGGCTATGATTAATTCTCGTAATTGGTCGTAGGTGTTAACTTTTAAGCCCAAAGTCCATCCATCAAAATACGTCTGTAATTCTCGTGTTGAAAATCTTGCCATGTTCGTTCATCGAACTTTTGGTGAAACAAAAATAACTGACGAAAGTTTTCAGGATATAATTTAAATCTTTGTAAGAATAAATCCTTAACATGATCGTAATCATTACATTTATCATTTGGTTCTCTTGCGATCAGATAGGCAAATTCGACGGGTATTAATCCTATAAGTTTTTGAACCCAATCTTTTTTCGGTAAAGAAAGTTAGTTCTGCATGACGCTCAAATAAGGTGAGATTCAAACCAATATCTTCCTTCATATTAAACTTATGAAAAGTTTCGTGAATCAGTTTATTCGATGTTTGAACGTTTTCGGCGTTATTCGGCATACTGGCAGTCTGTTGTGCTTGTATTCGCAACTTCTCTAATTCGTACTCTCGTCTTTCTCTCTCTTCTTTTCGCATATCCTCTCCCTCAGCCCTTTCTCTCTCTTCTCTTTTTGTAGGTTCCTCCACGATGCTATCAAGTATCTTTTTAACATCGTATTCAACGTAATCTGAGCTTTTTACGAACAGCTCCTTTAACTTCAATTTTGTGATACTTGCTGCGATAGTAAGATCCAAATCTGCGGCGAGTGACATCAAATCCTCTTTCTTTTTTACGAGTAGGAATGCCATTTTTATACTCAGAGTGGTGACCCAGAGAACAACTAAATTTTTACCCAAGTTAAATGAAACAAAACTATTAAAACGCAAAAAGATTACTCACCTAAGCAGAAACAAAAGATAATTTAAATAAGATGCAATTATCAATTATAAACAATTATGGACAAAATGGTCTTTTTAAGGAATTCCCGGAACCTAAATCCTCTTGCAAAACACAACAGTATTACAGTTAATATCAATTTTATTTTTATTTAAAAAAAAACGCGTTCCTCTCATTTATCAAAAATAGATTACTAAGAAAAAACATGGAAAGTACTCAGTTATTAATCCAAAACCAAAAGAACAAATATCTGTGTCTGCAATTAAACCAATAATAGTACCTGGTACTTCAAAATTCACTTTCAGATTCACAGAACAGGAAATATACACACAAAATCATTTATTTAATTTTCGCTGATTACTCACACAATACCAAAAAAGGATACTAGCACAATGCAATGTAATTCTGAAGGCACTTTGCGTTGACCTCAATGACACAGGAAATCTTGTTTCGTGTTGATAACTCGCAATTCGATGCAGTTCCAAAGGTTCTCTCGTCAGCGTTGACCTCAATGATCAAGGTAATCCCGTTAAATTCGTTCTGTATCTCGTTGAATCGCTGGGCTTCCAGTTTTGGTTGACTGCAGCTGACGTGGAAATTCACCAAGATTCTGTGTTTCTGACCAAGTCAATGGACCTCTGGTTCCTGTTGACTGTTCTTGCTGAAGTATTTCCGTATCGCTCGCAGAATCTCCATATCGCTCGTAAAACTTCCGTATCTCTCGTAAAATTTCTTACCCAGCTGGAGGCGTCGCCGGGTCTCTATTCGATGCAAGGCAAGGTCTATGTACCACTCGGTAAATTAGAAATCGATGAGGAGGTAAAACTTTTAAAAAAGGCTCTTAGACAAAATTTTGAATAGTTTAAAATCTCGGTCAATTCCCCAATTTGTGGGACGGCGTCTGGGGAAGGTTCAAATTTAATATTAAATTATCACGGAGAGTTAAAATGACCTATATAATTTATTAAAACACAACCAAAACATTTAACTATTTACAAGGGGTTTCAAATAATTAACTCAAGAGCAATTTTACTACCGAGATAGCACCATACTAATTCGGAAAACACGCCTTCACTCTCAAAAAACGGAGAGACAGATTCCATCCGACCTACCTTCGTGCAATCTTTCGTGCAACTCCCAGTTTTTTGCCACATCATAGACATATGACATCACTGTATCGCGAAGCGAAGTTCACGTGGTTTCCATTAGTGGCGCCATCACTTACAATTCAAATAAGAATAAAAGAAATAAAAAAACCTGCATCCTTTTCCTACATACATAAAAATACATAAATATTATGTTTAAAACCATAAGAACAGTTTTGATTTACTGTTTTTGAAGTCATTTGACCAGTTTAGAGAAAAATTTGAGATCAGATACTTTTATAAATACTGTTTGCATGTGAATATACAAAACAATAATGAAAGCTTTCAAAAAATGTCGTATAATCACATATTCCCAAATCCTTACTTTTACATAGAGTTACATTATTACAAGGCATTCATGGTGTCTTATGATCAATTTTGATGTTTGTAATACATCAAATCTAAAAATTCTTCAAAAATTGATACAGATTTTGAGAAAAATAATGTAAATATTACAAAATATCTCGATAAAAGAAAACTGAAAAATGCTATTTATGTATTTTCTGGGCAATTTAAGTAAAATAGGGGGGGGGGGTCTTAAAATAAATATAGGATAAGCTAATGTTTAATAAAATGGGACCAATACATGTTGTAATTCATAATTTTTGCGATAAAGTGACATTTTTATATTAAAATTGCAATTTTCTCAGAATTACGTTTTTCAAACTGCGTGTATCTTTTTCTCAGAACCTATTGACTATGTAAAAACAATAATTTTACTAAACATAACTGATATGTAGCTATATATATTGAAGTGAGCTTTTATTAATATTCCCAAAATATTTGTGTAAAAGTCACTGTGTGTGTGCGTGCGTGCATGCGTGCGTGCGTGTTTGTGTGTGTGTGTGTGTGTGTGTGTGTGTGTGTGTGTGTGTGTGTGTGTGTGTGTGTGTGTGTGTGTGTGTGTGTGTGTGTGTGTGTGTGTGTGTGTGTGTGTGTGTGTGTGTGTGTGTGTGTGTGGTGTGTGTGTGGTGTGTGTGTGTGTGTTGCGTCAAGTGTGTCAGACACACTTGACGCAACAGCAACAACTCCCACGATACCATATATAACAACTATATCTCGTTCATCTACCGATTCACAGGCAGGGTAGTAATGTAGTGGTGGTAACTATATAAGCCAGTAAGAGCCTCCGGACTAAAGTGATCATTTTGGTCTAGTGGTATGATACGTGCTTACGAATCGTAGAAGGTACCTAGTTCTGTCCTCCTCAGTTTTATAATAAAAAATACAAACACTATTTGAGATTAACTGTCCTAACATGCATCAAAATTGTTAGAGACGAGCCATTTAATTCGGGATGACTCGACACAAAAATAGCATTTTCTTCTTTAAACAACTTCCATCCTTAATCATATGAAAACCATCAGAGCCAGGAAACTTACGAATAGAACAAGTGGCCTAACGCGTCTATCGTAGTGATTTCTCAGATTTAATACCATTTCAAATAATTTTCTTTCCTTTTTGCATTTTTCTTTTTTTCAGAGTGAATCATTAAAATAACACTAAGCTGTTACGAATTAAAAAATGAAATGGCAATTAATCATTAAAAGTTCCAAGGAAAAAAAATCCTTTAATTAAAGCATTTATTAAATCAACTACAGAGTTTAATTTAGCTTGTTAAAGTGTTAATACTTGAAGACAGATTTGAATAAAATAACTGATTTCTAATTTGACTGGAATCCTTCGTATAAGTAGTCATTAAAGTTTTAAATACTTTCCTTCCAAATGTTTCATTCAAATTATTTCTATAGTTTGAAACAGATTAATACAACATGATGATTTATTGAAACGAAAAATTGCCTTCATCGGGCGAGGGACTTCATTTTAATATTGGTTTCATTCAATAAATGTTTGAGGAAATAATTTACCCTTTTTGGAAGGATATTAATAAGGGTCCTTCAATCGATCATTTTCTATTTTGTTCTTTCTATTTCCTTTAAGTCCCTATTCAACTTTCAACTCAATTTGAAAGCATTTATTAAATTAATTATTAGTGAAAAGGATGTTAAGATTGCATTGCTATTATATGCTAGTTATGAAACATTTATATGCAAAGCAAGTTTCGTAAATGTAAGTTTTTAAAAAAATGTGCTAAAGAGATTTAGTTTTATTTGATTATCATTAAATTATTTTAAGAGTATCAAAATAATCAACAAAGTTCTGTTACTGTAAAATAAACATTAAAAGAGTCGTGTGTTAAAAGGGCCGTGGTAGCCTAGTGTTAGAGCATCGGACTCCGGGCCTGGGTTCGATGCTCGATGCCACTAAATACCACTGAGTATAGACGAGTACGAGCTCGTTAAATCAGTGGGTCCGAAATTCTTGTGGTGGTCGCAACAGAAACCACGAGTGCAGGGGTGGAAATATTTCCCTCCCTTCAGTTCCATGCCAAAATTGCGGATGTGGAGATAGGTGTTGTCGCCATCTATCATTAGAAGTCCAACCTGTCTCACAGGCAATGGCATTTTTCATTCCTTCCCTGCGGGAAGAACACAACAACAAGAGTATCAAAATAATCAACGAAGTTCTGTTACTGTAAAATAAACATTAAAAGAGTCGTGTGTTTATAAAATAGTGTAGTTAGCTAAAAAGCTTAGGAGAGATCTGCTATATAAATTTATAGCAAATGTTTTATTATTGTTATTATTATTATTAAAAAGTTGATATAAATATAAATTATTCCCTAGAAAATATTTTGCTTAGTTATTTTTGAAATAATAAGTATAAGCGTAAATGGTATAGAGAATTAATCTATAAAATAAGTGCAAACATATATAGATTATTTTAACTAACTAAAACTATAAGAGATTGAGAAGCAAACTAAACTACTGAATTATTCAAAGTAAGAAAACCCGTTTTGTATTTCTTGATCATTATCTTCTAAATTAAAGTGGTGTTCGCGGTAACCTAGTGGTCAAGGTAATCGGGATTGATGGGTAATGAGCTCACGCCTAGTGCCACTGAAGTCCCGCCATGAGGAGGGGACCGATTCAGATAAAATATGCCGTGGCTCAAATGTCCTCCCGCTGGTGTGGTGTGGAAGTTAGAAGAAGGTATGCTAGCTCAGGAGTCATTCCCGTCACTTGGCCAAGGTTCAAAATTGCTGGATCCGTCACCAAAATCCCTCGAGTAGCTGAATAGTGTGACGTTATTATTCACTCACTAATTTTAAATACCTCTTTTATACATACTTTTTAATATTTTGTAATCAATACCAAAAGGAAAATAAAGCAAAAATTGAGAAAAAATTTGATGATTAGGGTAATTTCCCCTAAAATAATTGCTTGAATTTAATTAATGTGGGACAAAACTTTTCCAATGGCTTTCTGCAACATCTTAGCGATTTTTCATCTTTTCTTTTTCTACTTCTTTTTGCATGCTTATGGGAGCAATCGTGCTAATAAATTTTAACATGTCCCTCAATTAGACTTAAAATTTTCTTTTTAAAAAGTGTACATTTTTTTAACCTATACAAATAAAGGAGAAAAGAGACTCTCTCTCTCTCTCTCTCTCATCACGATATCTCTAGAATTATTAAACCTACAGACTTAAAATTTGTTAGGCATGTTCCGTTCATGAGGTAAAAATCCACTAAGAACCGATTTTGTGAAAGTCGACCTCCAATGGGTGTTGCGAAAGCTTCAGGGACGTTAAAGGTAAATATTCCTGTTATGGACTCGTTGCAATATCCCTTGTCACATGTCCCCTCTTGTACGGGAGAAATGGAACAACCCCCCTTTTCGTGTACTTTGCTTTTGTTTTGTTTTTCCTCTGTGTGCATTGCTGTTCATTCGAATGAATAAAGAAGTCACTATGAGTTGGTAAAAATTCGTTGGAATTAAAAACATTTCGTAAGATTTCGACACCTGTGCAACTATTGTTGAACTATTCAACCTACAGACTTGAACTTTAGTATCATGTTCCTTTCACAAAAGAAATTTTATGAAAATCGACCTCCAAGGGGCATTGCGAAGGCTTAAGGAGCGTATTAGACTGAAAAAATTTCAGTTTTTAATCTATTTGACCTACAGACTTGGAATTTGGTAGGCACGTTCCTTTTATGGGGTTGAGATCCACTACTAGAGAAAATTTTCTTTTAAGGAACATTGTGAGGGGTTAAGGGGCATTATAGATAAATATTCCTGTTTTTTAACTATTAGACCTGAATTCTTGAAATTTGGCAGACAAGTTCCTTTCATAGAGTAGATATGCATTCTAAAAATGTTTTGTTGATTTAAAATTCACCAAGAATGTGTCTCACGGAAATCGACTCCTAAAGAGGGTTACGGGGTTTATTGATAAAACTATTTCCGTTTTTGAATTATTAGATTTAGACTTGAAATTTGGTAAGCATGTTTATTTTATTGAGTAGAAATACACTAAAAATTTGTTTTGCAGAAATAGAGTTGGTTATGAGAGCATAAAAGATAATTCCACTTCAATTAAAGAAATTATTATTTAGAAATCCTATCCTTTTTAAATCAAGAGGTGAGAGTTATAAGAATATTTTTCATTACAGAATTCTTAAAGCTAAAAATTAAACATTAATTTTTACATATATATTCGTACAGCGTCACGAAGTACCAGCGTAGCGGGTGGGTAACGGCTAGAAACAAATATAAAGTAAGCAAATTGTTGCAATAACAATATATATAATAAATTGTATATATTTTCCTCTAACAGCATTTTATAATAACAATATAACATATATAATCTTAGAAATACAGAACTGGAGTAATTATTACATTTTCCATAAATAGTATTTATAATCAAACCTATAACTATTATTTACAAGAATAAATTTTCTTAATGGCTTACTTAGAAACTTCCAACCAAAATTCATAAATAATTTTTAATTTAGATTTGATTTACTATTTTAGAACTGTTTTTAGTTCTCTTTCGAAACATAATTCAAAGGAGTTACACTGAATATATGTAAGTAAAATTACTGCGTTTTCCCAATTTAATTAAAATTTCTTTTATTTTTCATTAGTAAATATTTGAAACTAACTAGCAGTTCATCCCTTTTTATTGAACACATTGTTTTTTTTAAAGAAAAGATATATCAAAATTGCGAAGTACCAAAAACTTTGAAATCAATTAATTGTTATTTAAGAAAAATCGTTTGAAAAAGATAGTTTTAATAAATCCTTCGAGTTTTTATCCGTCAAATAAAAACTCAAACAAAAAACCTTTTAAAAACATTTTTTTTAAATTTTTTTTTTTTTGTTTTTTTATTTCAACTAAATTAATCAAGAAATACTTTATTTCATCCGTCTTGAAAGAAAAAACATTTATATCATCTCGTTTTTTCGACTCCCCTTTTAGTGCGTTTTAATGAAGTTCGAACCTAATTCAATTTTTTTTACACTTAAAATTGGTTATATTTATTTCTTAGTTTGAAATTTTAATCTTTCGTCCCAAAGACTCAATAGTCACCTTGGTATTTATTTTGTCATTAAATTTTATTTCCTAACTAAGCAGCACTTTTAAAAATTAAAAATGTTCTTTAATAATTAAGATACTATCTCGAAACATTTATTGCTATTTTTCTATTTCCTTTAATACGTTTGATAAGTATGATCAGTTATTTTATCTATACACAGGGTAGCTCTTACATTTTGAGTTCAAATTAGTGAAAAAATTTATAGTTTTGTCTGTATGAATCACTTATTTCTGTTTTATTAAAAAATTATTCTATATTTTTTAAATAGAATAGGTTTTTGTGGTGATTTTTAAATTTATTTTTATATTTATTCAAATAAATTTATTTTACCTTTGTGTAATCTTTGCTACAGTTTTTACTTGAACTTTTCAAGACGATTAGTTCTTTGGTTTGCAATAGGCATATGAATTACTGCCAATGTTTAATTCTGAAATAAATTTAATTCATTGTATGTTTTTTAACAATTTTCTTCCAAATCACCTATTTTGAAAGGAAGTTAATTGAAGAAACTTTTTTAATTTCTATCAAGTTTAGAAAAATTTCGAAGAAAAATATTATTTTTTCTGGGATCGGGAAATTTTAAAATTATTTGGCATAAATTAAAAATACAAAACGTTTAATTTTAAATTTTTATTTTTCATTTTTTAATTAACTTTTAATGTTTCCTTTTCTATTTGGTGAAATTTTTATTCAATAATTTTTTCTGAATGCAGTCGATACATTTTTATTTCTTTGTCGAATAATCTAAGTAAATCTGGATCAATTTATCTCTAAATTATATCCCTAAATAAATAATTATCCTAATTGTCCTGTTAATCACAACTGTATACTAAAGTTTCTAAATTCATGTGATAGAGATATACAACTGTTCAGATGATAGTAGACTGCTCAAAATAATTAAAGCATATTGTAAATCTTACATAAAAAATTGAATAAACAATTTTTTTGTAGAAAACGGAAGAGGTAATTACAAATGCTGATTTTTCCCATTTTCAAACTTCGGAGTATGCAAATTTAGAGTCTGGCGTCTAAACTGACGCTTTAGTGGCAACGAATGAAATTTGTATTTCTTAATTAAACAAGAAGCAGAAAAGAATGATCGCATTCCCTAAGTACGTTGTTTTGTTGCGTGCGATGTTTCAGTGAAGTCATTTAACCGAATCAGAAGCTTGGAGAGTTATTAGTGGGTTAAAGAGGGGCCAAATACAAGCCGCAGTAGCAGAAGCCAATGAAGTTTCCCAAAGTTTGATTTCCAGGATCTAGAAACATTTTTAGAGACTGTAAATGCGTAGACTAAAGACCAGGGAAAGTATTGTAGATGCGCAACAACGTTCAGTGAAGATCGATATTTTACACTAAGATAGTCTCGGAGACACCGAAATATGAATTCCACTCTTCTTCAACAATACCTTCGCTGCTGCCACCCCAGTTTCGACACAAACTGTTCGAAATAGACTCCAAGCAGTAGGTCCCTATGCTCACCAACCAATGTGTTATGCGTTACACTAACAGAAAGGTACTGTTGCAACCGCAGGGAGTGGTCAACAGTGCATGTGGACTGGAGGAGAAATGAATGGCGCTTATATTCCTTTCTCTGAAAGGTCCAATTTTTTTTCTCATCCTAATAATAGGCGTATCTTCATCTGGAAGGAGCTTGTCACAAGAAACAATCCTGCGTTTGTGCTCGGAAGGGTCAAATTTAGCAGTGGAGGATAAACGGTCTATGATGGGCCTCCAAATGATGGGTCTATGATATGTCTCCAAAGATGGGCGCGTTGTTCTCCACATCATTCGAATTGGAGCTCTGACTGGTAACTGATATAGGAATGAGACCCTAAGACCTATTATAATCCCCTACCCTGTAGCAATTGGAGATGAAATAGTTATGGATAGCAATTACAGGTCATATCAAGATAATTTGGCGAAGGCCTTTTCATAATTTGAATGGCCAGGGTGTTCTCCAGACATTAATCCAATAGAGAATATTTGAGGTATTTTAAGCAGATGAGTTTCTGGCTGCCACCCCCCCCCCACCACACACACAATTCTTTTTGAACTGGAAAGGGTCTTTCTGGAGAAATTGGACAGAATACACAGCTCCTGATTAACAGACTCGCTGACTCCGTGCTTCAAAGGACCGTCCAGGGAAAACCGTACTCACAACTAAAAATAATTTTCTTTTAAGGTAACGCCTTTTTGGTTCGTTCTTTCTCAAATGAACAAACTGTGGTAGTTTCCTTTCGTACCTAAATGCTCAATAAAGTACATTTTTTTCTGACAATTTTGTATCATTTTTTTCTCATATAGCCACCCACGACTGCCGATCCTGTATCACTCCTCTAAAATTTAGAATTATTTAGTGTCTAAATAATTCCCCAGCTGCAAGATCACTAATTACCTCAATATCCTTTAATTGTTTTGAGCAGTGTAATTCACATAAGTAATACATTAACTCGTAGTGCATTATCAAGGATTTCATGGGAACATGCTCATCTATGTTATTCTTATTACATTAAAATGCCACACTAGCTATTCATTTAATACCCATTTTGCAGTGGAAAATTATTATAAAATTCTTTTAGATCATGAACTATTATATGACGTTGTGTTTTTATAGAAATATATCCTGATGTTATTTGTAAAATATGTATTGTGTCATAATATACTAATTTTTTTCGTTATTAAAACACAGTCATATTGATGATACTTGATTATCCAAATTACAAGCATTTAATTACAAAGTATTTCAAAGGAGAACATTCTACAAATTAATTAAATAACCTTAAACTAATTCCTAAATAGGCTTCCTCTTTATTCGTTAATGAAGAGTAACAGAATATATAATAGGTAGGAATCAATTTTCCGAGTTTACTGCTACCATAATTACTTTCTCGCATTAAAAGGGATTAAATCTGCTCTCTCTAAGAACTATTATTTCTAAAGCATTTATCGTGACGTGGAGAATCCTTACGCTCTGAATTAAATACAATATAACGAGCCTCCTCAAGTAAATATGAAAGAGAGACACATTTCTCTCCATTGATAAATGATCACAATAGGAATAGTAGCAAGTAACTTGCATTATAGTATAGTTAATTTATCTCGTAAGCGTACTGCACAATAGACAGGTAATTGTTATGCTCGGAAAGTAATTAATATCGCGAAGTAGAGTTTCGACATAAACCTAAAATTTCAAAAAATCCAATACTCTATTAATTATTTTTCCAAATTTCGGATGTAATTTTTGATTAACTTAATTCAATAAAATACTTATGATAATGTTTTAATAAATATAATAATTATTTCAATAAATCAATCGCAGCAATATAAAAATATATCTATATGTTATTGTGTATCTAAGGTACACATGTATATTATTACATATGTACATTTGATTTCATTAAAAAATTATTGTCGACTCATGAAACATACCAGCGAAGTTTAGAATAGAATTTATTATTTCTGATATCACATAATATTAATACAGGAAGAGCATATTTTGAAAAATGTGTAAGTCGTTTTTGTCGAGAAAATCAATATTATCGGAAAAATGTTTTAAACAAGTATTCGAGTTAACTCAAGTATTTCAAGCTGCAATAAATAAAAGAATTGAGTTTTGAACACATACTCAAATTGTAATGCGTTAGTAAATTTGCCCTACCATTATCTTATGAAGACATTATATTATAAGTACCCTTTTGTATAGTATGAAAAGGAATTAGACATGCACATAAATGTTATAGTATATGAGTCTCTTAAAGAGTACAGGGTGTCAGGACATAAGGTATCAAAAGTTATGGCTTATTATTACAAAATTACCCATCAGAATGTAATAAACTGTTCATCCGTGGATTGAAAATCCCTCCGAGATTTTTTGGGTCTAGTCCGATTGCGGTTGCACGTGTAGACGATAAATTTGTTGCACTGATTTCATTAGTAACGATTTAGACACCACAGCAAAAAGTGTAGTGCGCACTTTGGATAACGGAATTCAAATCAGTCATGCGTCTACAGTTATGCGTTCGAACAGAGTGAAGTTTCGTTACTGGCTGGCCTAATATATTTACCAGGACTCCTTGCAAAATGAGTCAGGCACACGATCAACAGTGTCACCTATCACGAAAACTTAAGGATACTTGCCAGTTTTTGAGATACCAAAGTTCCTGTCTCTTTTAAAGTTCTTTCCCATTGGTGGATGGATTTGGATGTCGGAGGATGTCCACTCTGTTCAAACACGTCTCTGTACACGCGTGACTGATTTAAATATCAGGAAATGGATAACAATAAAATAAGCCACATTGAACTATAATTATACTTTATATTCCTAAAATTTTCTGTTGTGAAAGAATGCCATTTATAATCAGAAAGTTGAATTTTTAATGTTGTCTCTTAAAAAGAAAATCATTTTGTAATTCCTTTCTTTTCGAACATCCTTACCGAATATCAATATTCAGATTGAAAAAGGTTCCTTTTAAAGTTCCCTTGAGAATTGCAGCAACTTTCTTTCACTAGAATGTTCTTCTAAAGATAATGAGTATTATTAAAAAAATACACAAAGGGAATCATACCTCAAAGTTCAAATCCACTCTAAAGTAAGGTCTTATTGCAATCAAGATGTTGAAACATCGAAAGAAGTAAATTACTTTAGTTGATGAAAAAGGGAAATATTTCGAATGAAAAATCAAAAGGCAAAACAACAGAAATTTTCTGAGACTCAATTTCAGACAAAAAAGTGAAATTGAAAAAATTTCTTTTTATGAAGTATTTTTCAAAAATTAATATTTATCTCTAAGCTCAAAAAATTGAATTTTTTTTTTTACTCCAGAAAAGAATTTAGAAAATGAAAAGTTTTTTTCATCATCATAATAGGAAATTTCATTTTATACTCTTTTTCAAACTTATCAACTCGTTTAAAATGAAGATAAGATAATTCTTAGATGTATTTTCCAAGTAAATAATGAGTAAAACACTTTTTATGTTTAAACAATGAAGAAATTCGTAATTTAGGAATGAAACATGTTTAAAACGTTTATGAACTTAGAAAACTTAATGATTCTAAGTATTTTTAAGTATTTTTTTAAAAAGCAGTAAGAAATATTATAATAAATTGAAGAAATTCAAAATTTGTATCACTGTTTTAGTTTGCTTTTACCAGTAATGCACTCAATTTTTTAAAGAGTGCCATTTGCAATGCGTTACATGAACAGCTTTAGCAAGGTTCTGTTACTGAATATACATACGAGTGTGGAAAGGGAAGGGATATACTCTAAATAAGATACTTATAATTTACTTTCTATTTATATTAAATGGAAAGAATCGCCATCTGTGTTTTTAAAAGGGAAAAGTTCAGATAATTTTGTAAAAGCAATATTGTTAGATTTTTTTTAAGAAAAAAATAACAGAAACCTGAATATCAAGAAGTAGTAAATTTGTTTTCATAAAATTAAGCATTTTTCATAAGAGTAAAGTTTTAAAAATAAATGAGTATTTTTTTTCTAAGCAATGTTTTAGTAAAGCATTATATTTTTATTTTATCTGATTTTCGTAAAACTAAATATTTGCTGTGTTGAACATACATTATGATAATGTTTTGTAAATACAAATATGTAAGTTACTATTTCAATAATATCGCTATTGATACTGAAGTTAAATATGTCTTTTTTATCATAAATATATATTTATATTAACCCTTTATGAAAGAGGCCATGGTAAGTATTGTTACGTGGATCGGGGTTCGAGGATTTTATGCAAAATCAATCGTAAACAACAAGACAGTTCTTCAAGAGCGATGGGTATTTATTGTCGAAAATCAATCCTTGGAACACAGGATTCAACAGCAAAAATCGCAGAATAAATATCAGAAGGATTTCACACCTTCAACAGCACTTAGACGCAATTATCAGTATCTAAAAATACACGTATATATAAGCTTATTCACAAGAACAGCCGAGCTAATCACGATCAAGGCAAGTTCACTAATCGCTAGTCAAAACCAAACTGACTCTTGCGGCGAGTATCACTCTATTTATAGCCGGGGCCGAAACCTGTGGAAAGATGCGCTCGCGTCACAGATCGTGAAATTAGTGGATTTCTCTACTAATTTCTAGAAGAATCCAGAGGGTCCCGAACTCACCAACAGGGTCGCCAAAGTCGCCAACTTGGTCATCAAAAATGATGCCAACTTAGCTCTATCGCCAATATTTCGCCAAATTTCCCATTGAATCGCCATTTTCACGTAAGGTACGGCGTTGCTTGTGAATATTACAATTTTAACATGAAATAAATATAGCATAAAGTAATATAAAGGCATTACACATCCAAATACAAATTATTTACCTTACTTTATACAAAATTCGTAGCAGTATACTTAACAGCAACTTCATCAATCTAATCTCTGTATCATTTTCCTCTATTTAATTTACAATTCCTTCATATTAGAAACCTATATATCTAATTACAAAACATATTCTATACATTTTGGATATTTGCAACATGTTGATACTTGTTTTCATAACTTTCATGGAAAGTGATGGTACGTTTTTCTAAATTCCTAATTTCATCATTATCTATGTAACACTAAATTTTTTTTTACTAATTTATTAAATTACAACAATTATTAAAAAATAGTAATTATAAAATAATTTTTTATACAATTTTTTATCAATTATGGTAACACTATTCTTTTTAAGTTATGAACATCCTTCGCTCACCACTTCTAGCATATATTTTTCTCATCTTCCTTCTTTTTTTCAGAGCGTTCTCTGATTTCGTCTTCGCTCTCTCTCTTTTTTCCTTTTTTTTTTTCAGCTGCGCTGCCCGGACTGTCTTTTTTTGAGCATTAATCTATGATATAATTTTATCCATTTTACAATTCATTTTTTCAGATTGAGTTATTTAGTAAATATATTACAAATTTCTTGTAGAGAAAGGTATAAAGCATCCTGCCTTTCAATGCCATACAATACACGATAGTAAACATAAAAAAAAATCTTGAAAATCAAGTTAACTATCCAATAAGGAAATGAATTTCCTTTTGTAAGTCATTCTCATTCTCAAAAATATTTTAACATACTATCCCTAGAAAAAAAACTCTAAAAAGGATAAGTGGTATTTACTGATATTTGTAATGATCTAGCATCTAGAAACATTGTAATAATAATACTGTTACTTAAGAATGTAAGTTATGATTTTCGATTATTCAATAGATTTTAAGAAAATTTTACCAGGAAACAAGGAAACAGTATTTTCTTTATAAACAACGTAGTTTAGCCATTGAATTAATAAACAGTTTTGAAATAATTTTCACCGGCAATATTTTTTTGTACTTTATACAAAATGTTCAACAATTGTGTTCGAAGCTATTTAAAGTTAATTTTGATTGTTAAACATTTTTATGTGCAATGAAATTTTTTTTTAATATTACCTTCAAAAGTTATTATTATTATACATATACTATATACATAATGTTACATATAAAAATTATGTCATTTTGGAGAAATAAATAATCCAGTCACATAAAATTCCTATTTTCATTAAATATAATGAAAATTTAAAACTTCATAAATCATTTATTCTTAACTCGTACTCCATTAAATCAGTGTCCATTAATTTATTAGATTAAAATATTAACAATTTCAAAAAAAGCAATGAAAATTTTTTTGTTTGTAGTTCTAAGCGTAGCCATTTTGTACAGGAATAAAATTGCATTGACTTATAGATAATTTAACATAGTATTACTCAAAAAATTATGAACATTTTCACAAGTTAACATTTAAAACTATGTTATTTATAATTTTGTACATTTTCATCAAGCGTGTATTTTGAAATAATAGAATATCTCTCTCTAAAGTACTTTGTCGGTGGATCCAAAGCATGACTCATAATTTCATCAAGCAAACCCTGGGGAAATTCAGGTAACAAAGTTAATTAAAGCACCTTAGTTCTCCACTTTCCGGAATAGCACCTTTAATACAATCCCTGTGCGATTTATCTTTCCTTCTAGTACAGAGAAAATGTCTGTCAGAACGATTCGATTTTCTCTTTCCTGTTCTCTTCAGGGTTATTTAGAAGGATTTTTATTGGCGGAAAAGATTCCGCGCGCGCGCGTACCTTCTAATTGTAGAAGAGTATCAAAATGTAGAAAATAATAGTATATTATGAATACTTTAGAAAATAAGATGTCAGATTTTAGGTGTTATGTATGTTTGTTTTTTATTTGTTAAATAATTCCCAGCCTGACATTAAAATTACAGTACAGTTTAATGAGATAATTATTTAATAGTTTTCAAGATCTTTCAAAAATTTGCAACACTGGATATTATAATGGTGACTGAGGTATTATGACGATGACTTATAATACTTGGGTATTATACTCTTTTTCATAAATAAGACTTAATCTTTAATTGCAAGTTAAAGAAAATGAATTTTTCTATAAAAGTGTTTTGTTCTACCAAATGTTGGAGTTATGCTGCTAAAATTGTTGCTATAATCTTCTGAATGTTTTTTAATGTACTTGAAGTAAACTGTTGCATAATGTTTTATTATTTTAATTTCACACGCATTTTCTTCCTCGCCAAGTGGAATTTAATTCATGTTCACTTTGTTGCAATAAGAGCTCCAAACTTGATATTTGAGTTTTACTGTTATTACTCAAATTCTAAGTCCCACAAAAATCATTTTTTCGAAAACATCATGACAAATGTAGTGACTTGATTCAGCTTAGCAAAACAATTTATTAAAGTGAAAATTATCTTGTATATTTTTACAATCGTTCCGAGATTGGGATCATAGCTAGTCTCTTTTACAGTAAAGTTAAGTTTTTCTCAAACATCCACCTTATCATGAGAACCACGTGAAGTCGACACCCTTTTATCGGTAAAAGAGGCCACAGTCCTTCGGCTTCGCTGCTCGACTTTAATCGTGGGTGCAAACGCAGTTGGTTTCTCGCTGTATATCGCTAGAGAGGCCTCTGAACGGTTCTCGCTCGCAAATTCCCATGCCTTGCCTTTTAAAGTCCAGCTCCCTCGTCCTCCTTTTTTCGGTTTTTCTTATATCTCTTGTCCGTCGGCTCCTCAAAGCGTGCGACCCTTTCCGGCGCATCATGTGGGCTATCCTCTCCAGACACGCCGTCATCCGATGATGTGTGGGAAACGGAAATTCCACTCAGGCCGGGGGATATGTCCAGGGAACAGAGATCAAAATTCTTGACCACCCATTTATGTCACTTTTTCCTAACAATTAGGGAAAGGAAAGTGGGCATATCACATAAAAGTAAAAACAAAAAAAATTAAAATTGCTTAGAATTAACTCTATACAATGTATTTCGTTTAAAAAAATCACAAAATACTGAATACTAAGGTTATTTTACAGAAAAACAGTTTCAAAATCAAGATATTTTAACACTAAACATTTCACAGGCCAGATTTTTTTAATTGTACGTGATATAAATAAGAAAGAGATGTGAGTTATACCATTTTACAGTTCATTTATAGTTTATATTTCACAAATGAATGAACCGAAACATTAGCATTCGATAACACACATTTGTGCTCAAATGTATATAACTTTTAACTCATTAAAATTGGAGCTCAAAGGCATAAAAACTGTTCGATTTAAATATTTGGCTGAACATAACTTGGGGGGAGGGGGTATCGGCCTATTTGATACCCCTCTCTCACTATCTTGCCTACCTAAGGTGTGGGGGGAAACAAAGTATCATCAGCAACTTCCATAATAACTATTATTTTATTTTTCTTCAAACACACTTAAACAATCACAAGTGAAACTAATAAAGGAAACCCTAGGAGGGAAATATAAAGTGAGCTATCTAATCTCATAAATAACTCTAAGTAAACACGACTAAGTGAACTAGACAAGGAGAACAAGTGCTAATGATCCGCTAACTAAATCTGATTCAATCTATCTTAGATCCTCAATCTAATAATTTAATCTCTTAGCAATTACTTCCTTAACTCGCGCTAGGTTTGTGAAAAATTTAATCTGTTATTCTCACCTATGTGTCACCGCAACAGCTCTCCTGCTCCTTCTATATTACATCTATAAAACCTAGACTTTATATAGTCAAACTAATTTAAATATCATGGTTTCTTCTTGAGAGGCTGTGAATTAACGGGAATGCTAACCCCAAAGTTTCCTCAAGAGGTTTAGTGGAAAAATGACGCGTATAGATCCGTCACAAACTTTAAAAAGTACTTAAGCGTAAGCATGATTTTAATTTCAAAGCATGAACACACAAAAAACTTGATTAAATAGATATGTGCATTTAATGTCCAAGAAAGGCAAAACTGCACAAACACACAGTCCAAAGCAAAGATGAACAAATCTTCCTCTTCCATATCAGAAAGTATTAGGATTTATTAAAATGCACATTCAGAGATATTCAGCTAGATTTGAGGATCGATAACTTCTAGGAAAACACAGAGAAACTGTGGGGAAAATTCCAGGCCCAGGATCTTACTTTATCCGGCTGTAAAATCATTCAACTGTTGATTCAAAGATAGAATAACTGAAGCCTAAACTTGTTCTCTCGTCCTCGACATCACGTTAGGAAGGATTCGTTTGGAGTTATTGAATGGTTGGAAAGGATATAAAATTTTGTACCGCACAGTTTATTTAGAATCGATAGAAAAGTTTTTTTTAGAAAATTCAAATCTGGTTATCAAATTATTGATGCTGAAGTCAGAAATGAAGTTTATTACACCCATACTTCTCACAACTAAATTTAATATTTTTTCATTCCTAATTTCATTTCTTTAATTTAAAACGTAAATGTTTTCGCAAAATTTTAATGTAAAATTCTCCTTCAAAAATGTTAATTTAATTTTAATTTCATATATCACTAAATGCAGCAATGGGCTCAAGTAAACCGAACTCATAAAACTCTCGGTCATCCTAATAGGAGTTTAAATTTTCCTGCGTAAAACAGGTACTCTAAATTCCTTCAACACATTATACTGAAGTCCAATTGGAAGATTTAAAGTATCTGACAACCCTAAAATTGTGAATTTTGCCAAAACCTGACAATTTTTTTATGATTTTATTTTATAGGCCATCTTATTAGCTTTATAAAAATACCAAGTTTATTATTTTCAGTTCACTAGAACAAAAACTACAAGTGTTTTAGCTAAAGCAGATGCAATACTATTTGAAGCAAGATGTCGTACTTTAAAACACGTTTCACTTGAAATGTGTTTTTTTTTTTTTTTGAAAATGCTCAAACTGAGACAGCAATTGCTCAAAAAGCTTTGAAAATAATGAACTGAAATTTTTTTGTGAATGCTCTGTATAATAGTAGAAGTCTTTCAACTTCAGATTTATCAATCCCTGTTTTATTACAAAATTTACAGTCCCTTATGTGAATATAATAACTTTTGTTAAAGCAATTTCATATAATAACTAAGACAAAGCGCTCTACTTTTTGTAAAACTTAAAATATTTCTTATCCTGAGATCATTTCAAAAATGATCAACAAAGCAACACATTAGAATTGAAAATTTGTCCTTAAACTTTTGGTACAAAATGGGTCACGTTTATTTTATTTTTTGTCAATTTTCACCCCTTTTTCCCCATTTTTTTAGTTATAATAATTTCCTTTTCTCTTCTTCATTTTAGCATATTTTTTTTAAAATGTACTAAACAAATCTAAAAACAACAAAAAAACTTTTATATCTCCATTTTTTTTAAAAAAAATTGTCGGAAATAGTCGGATACATTAAGTCTTCATTCTGTAGCGGTATCATCTATATAAGCAAGTAACAATCTCCGGATTGAAGTGATCATTTTAGACCAGTGGTATGCTAAGTACTTACGTATTAAAAGAAACACGGATCTGTCCTCCGCATAAGCGCGGCACTTCATTCGGGACCCTGAAGGAACTAAGAAAAAGCGTAACCTTCTGAACTGTCATAGCGCCATCTACCCAACTCGTCAGACTTACTTGACCAGCACCGACTCATGTGACGCAACTCTTCCATCAACAGCAACAACTCATACGCTCGCCATAACAACTATATCGTTTGTTCATTTATCCATCAACCCACTGGTGGGGGAGTGTGTAGCGGTATCATCTGTATAAGCCAATAATAACCTCCGGATTGAAGTGATTATTTTTGTCCAGTGGTATTTTATGTGCTTACGGATCAAAGGGTACCCGGGACCTCATCACCCCAATGTAGTGCAATGTGATAGTTTGAGAGAAGTATGGTGTCAACTTACAGATGTCCTCTTTCTCACTTAACTTAATTTTAAAAAAAAGAATCCTGTTGTTAATAGTTCTCTAATAGCTTCTAGTTTTAAGTTCATCTGAACCAAAATAATTAAGTTTCTTTTGATTATTGCTTTGTAAAAAATCTATATTTCTTGAAAGAATTTATATGCTCGTTCATTTAAAGTAATAGTTGTAATAAAAATAAAGAATAATAATCCACAGTTATTTTTAAAAGAGCTATAGAAATTGTACAGCACATATATTTTTAGTATAAAGTTTATTTTGTTCTTGAGATTTAAGAAAAAAATCTGAAAAGCATTTAAAATTCCTTCAAAACTTTCGCTATTTAAGTAAATATTTTAATAAAAGATATAATATTTTATATATTTTTCATATTGAAAATTCCTGGTTTATTAAATCATTTATAATATTAAATCGTAGAAAAAGTTTAAAATCCTCTATGTACCTGACGAAAATTGAAGTAATGTTAATTTATAACATGATAAAATTAAGAATACTTAAAATGGAATAAAAGAGGACCTGAAGTTATTAACATAGTTTTTATAAATTTTTAATTTTATAGAATAAAGCTGATATGTGAACAATTGCATTAAAATTTTTACAAAATCTCACAAAACAAGTTATGAATATCTTTTCAACAAAAAATTATTAACTATTAAAATTTAATGTTGTTGTAAATTTAGCTATTTATATTAATGTATAATCTTCTAAAAATTATAACGATCGTGAATTTGAAAATATATTAATTTTTCTCACAATTAAATTTACTACAAACATCCTGCTGCAAATTTCAAAAAATGAATCGCTGTTTGGAATTTTTACAGTCAACTGATTAGGTTAAATGCTATACAAATTAAATATTGCTACTACATTATTTAAAGAGAAATAATTTGATAACCAAAAAACAATTCTTACATATTTAAAATAATCTGAATATTCACCAAAATAAATTATTTAATACATATTCAGTGCTACTGTCCATTTGGAATCATCGTTCAATCTTGGAATCAGTTTAAAAGATCTTTATTTTCCATTAATTAAATTAATAAGGTTTTTATCGCTTTTGAAATATAAATTTATTTTTATAAATTCATGCAACCAGAAAAACTAAAACTTTCAGATCAAGAATATGAAGAGCATTTATTCTGCTTTTAAAATCACATTTCGGTACTTTTCTGTTTCGCCGGCGCAACTCTCACCAAGTTGGCGGTATTGGCGACAACACACTCATAAAAAATGAAAATAAACATTAGTTCTCATTAGTATTTCATCCATTTTTGATGTATTATGAAAAAGACGTTTCTGATAAGAAAAGACCACGTCTCTCTCTTGTTTTGATAATGTGGCAGTAAAACGTTATCAGTGGGAATATTCCGTTTGGAGTCAGTTGTATCATTTTTGGAGACATTATCACCTGCGCCCGCAAAACGGGAAAATGCCTAAATTTCTTCTTAATTTTTGAAAATAATGAGTTTTTGTTTGATTAATCCGAAGATTTTATTGTTTAACTTTGTGACATTTAATATTTTGCTACAAAACGTAGAAAAATTGAAATTCCCTTCAAGTTTCAAAGTTTTAAAGGGACATATGGTACGATTTACGCAAAATTTTTTTAATTAAGGATTTTCAATAATTTTTTGTTACCTCCTATGTGTGTGTGCTACGAAAAACAGATTTGTGCACAAAATTTCATAATAAGCTAGCAATTTGATTTTTTTTTATGGAAAAAACTTAAATTTTGTGAAATTATTTTAAAATCCTACTCCTCTCCTACAAAAATTTACGTACATACATGAAATTTGTTTTACAAGTACATCAAACTATGTATAACGCAAAAGCTGGTATGGGTTTTGCGATAACATGATTGGTATTCGTACAATACTTCTTTTTATGAATGCTTTTTGAAAATCATTTTTAAAATGTGTAAATTCTAAATTCAATTATTCTTTTTTAAAAGCATTTCTTTAATTGAAAAAGGCATACCAACTTTTATTCCATGTATTATTTATTAGCAATAAGTTTAAAAAAATTCAAAGCATTAGACACAATGGGAAAAAAAGCCTTAGCATTTTAAATGAAGACAAACTCGTTATTTTATCTTTCTGAGATTAGTAAGTTTTTAAATTTTCCATAGGGATGTGAATAAAAACGAACGCAAAAGCTATCATAATTCTACGTTCTTTAAGTTTAGAGCTTTCAAAGTTTTGAGGTCACAAAAAAATATATATATAAAATAATTTAGGCTAAAAAAAATTACGTTTGATTTTTTGACTGATTTTTGTCAATTGAATCGTA
>BMAO01038899.1:0-24437 GCA_019973975.1 Trichonephila clavata | reverse complement strand
AAAGAATGATTTAGAAATAAAATAATTTTATAAAGCTGAATAACATGAAATTTCCAGGTCCATATGTTTAGTCAATATTGTCTTTTACTCTACTGGGGAAGATGATTTCCGTAAAACTCATCTGATTTCTAATCATTCAAAAATATGTTATCGAATTACAAGAACGTAGGTATAATAAAATTAAAAAGCGAAATAAATTTAAAATCTAAAAATTTAAAAACGAAATTATTGTAAATCTATAACACACTTGTAACACCTCCTTCTTGCCCGTCATTTTCCTTAGTCTTTCTTAGCTATATTTGCTGACTAAAAGGAACATGCATGTCAATTTCAAGTTAGTAGGTCAAAGAGTTCAGAAGCAGAAATTTTTATCTATGACGCACCTTGGAAGTCAACTTTCGCAAAACGAGTTCTTATTGGATATCTACTCAACAAGAACTGAACTCAGTGGCGCAACAGTCCATGAGGGCCAAGGCCTACTGTACCTATCTCAGTTTACGTGACCTTAGCGCTGCGCTTGGTTCACATTTATGAACCCCCTGAAGGAATGAAAGCTGAGTAGACCTTGAACACACACACAGGCTGGGATTCCACCACAAGTCCCGGACCTGGGGTGGAAAATGCGCAATACACTACCACTCAACCACTGGAATACTGCCGTCAAATTCCAAATCTAGGGTTACCAGTGTAAAAAGGAAATTTTTAATTTACTAACGCCTTCTCAGACTCTAAACTTGCGCTTGGAAGTCGATTTCGGTAATGCCCGTTCATATAATAGATCTTTATTCAACAAAGAAGCATGCTAAAAAGTAGGTTTAAGTATTCGAAATCGAGAGAGTCTGTGTACAGCTCCTCACAGCCCCCACCCCCTTCATAATAAATTCTTTCAGGAATTAGTTTTCGTTGATCTTTATTAAACGAAATAAATATGTATGCCTACATTCAAATGTGTAGGTCCAATAGGCATAAAAACGGAAATTTTTGTTTTTAAGGGTATCCAACTACCCTAAAACTGTGAATTTTGCCAAAAATTGACAAATTTTTTTATGATTTTATTTTATGGGCCATCTTAAAAATACCAAATTTATCATTTTCCGTTAACTAGAACAAAAACAAGTGTTTTTAGTAAAAGCAGATGCCATTACGTTAAGCAAGATGTCATACTTTAAAACACGTTTCTCGATGAATCTTTGAAAGTAATCAAACGGGGTCAGCGATTACTAAAAAAGTTTTGAACATAATTTTCTGAAATTTTTTCTGTAAGTTCTGTATAATAGTAGAATTGTTTTAACCTTCAGATTTATCAATACTGTTTTATTACAAAATTTACAGTCCCTTATGTGAATATAATCGCTGTCTTTTTCATTTTTCATATAATAACGAAATAAAGTGCTCTAGATTTTGTAAAAAAGAAAATATCTCTTATCCTGAAGGTTATTACAAAATTGAATAATATAGCAAACATCAGATTGAAAAAATTGAAAATTTGCTCATAAACCTTTGATGCAGAATTGGGCCGCGTTTATGCTATTTTTTCAATTTTTACCCACTTTTTCCCATTTTAGTAATAATAACTTCTTTTTCTCTTCTTAATTTTAGCACATTTTTCTTAAATGCACTAAACAAATCTAAAAATAACGAAAAAAATCCCCATACTCCTTTTTTTTAAAAAAAAGTTGTCGCAACCAGTCGGATACTTTAACATGTACGCAACCCCTTGAGAAACCGATTCTTACAACACCATTCCTGACGATTTTCTATTTAAAGAATATATACAGCGTTGCATATTTCAAGTCTGTAGCTTCAAATACAGGAACATTTTGTCCAAGAACACTCCTCCCATCTCCCGTCCTTCACTTACCGTAAGTTCATTCTTAAAGGAACTCTACTCATCAAAAGAGAAATGCCTCCCCCATTTCAAGTCTTTTGGACTCACACTGATCATATGACGGGATTTTCTGTCTAAATACATGCATGCATACATGTAAATGAATAAAGCATACACTGACACATATATATACATATGTACAGATAAAGAAAGTGTTGATTTTTAAAGTAATTTAGTAAGCATGTGTGAAAACTTACTACTAGATGTAAATTTCACAAAAATTTATTGCATAATTTTTACAATTACTAGACATCGCGAGTTTTATATTTGTTCAAGGAATCTCTACTTATAAAATCTTATAAAATTTTAACTTAAATTATATGAATTTCTAAATCTCCTCATTTTAACGAAAAATCATTACTTGTACAAACAAGAAATTTTTGGTTGGATTTTTAAGGAATTTAAAGAAGAGGAAAAGGAAAGGTGTAAATTGATTAAGATTTCAAATTGCAAATAAAACAAAATTGTTTTTCATAGAATTAAGGAAACATTTGAAAGTAAATAATTTTTTTACGGAAAGAATTTGTGCAAAATTTAGTTATCGGAATATAAATGCAAAAATGATGTTTATTTTTGAAACCTGTGATTAAGGAAAATAAACTCTAAATTTTTGAAGGTGTGTTCCTGTTCGTTTATTTTTCCAAGATATATGATATTTTATGGTTTCTATTCAATTTTTAATAAATGCGTAAAAATTAACTTTGAACTTTACGTCATAAATAAAATTAATAATTTTGATGAAACCAGCTTTTTTCTTTTTTTTTTTAATATATATCGATAGGGTTTGTCAAAATTTTGTAGAATTCTTAACATAATGAATGTTTCAGGTAACAATAGTTCGTGAACGGAATACCCCCCATATCTAAAGCATATATATTATTTCCTTATTCACAGTTTCTATTTCAATATCTCTTTTCCACTCTGGAGAAGGGTTAATTTCATAAATAAACAAAAATCAATGCATGTAAGCCTCCAAAATTAAGTCTGACATCTAAAAAAGACAATTATTGTAATAAGAAAACAACAAGAAATACATATATACACTATACTAAAAGAACGATACCATTTTAAAAGACACTTTATAAATTTTTTTTCTTTCAGCAGCAGAGAAACAGTCATATATGATCTCTCAACTTAAACGTATACTACGTTGTATAAGTTAAAAACACGTGAATTAAGTTAATGAATACTTATATATTATTTTTTAAAGTTTAAGCCAAAGGCATTTTACATCTATCTTAATTTATTGCGCGTTTATTGGACACTTATTTACTAAATATATGCTTATAACCTCTCTTTTTATTTTTGTTTCAGCATGTGAAAGCATTGGAAAGAGGCCAAAAATAATATTGTACCAGACATTGTCATAATCTTTCATTCTCTTTATTTATGATCTAATATTCGGTGTCAAAACTTATCATAGGCAATTTTAATTGTATGAAGATCAATAGATGCAGACGACCTCAATTATAAAAGGAATTGTGAGATGTTTTTAGTTATAATATAAATTATTTAACTTAAGGGTTTTCCAGCCTTTTTTTCTCTTGCCAGACTTCATGTATGTGGATACCTATGTTCACATATGCAATATTCCAACAGAAATATTTAATTTGTTAGCATTTAAAGGTATTAAAACTTAAGCAATTCTAATGTAATATATAAATTAAAAATGGACTGTAATGAATAATAGAATTTTTTTGAATGCGAAACAAAAAACTTATCAAACTTATTCCATGAGCTAATGCAACTTAATGTAGGTTTTAAATACAGAAAAACATAATTTGCTATTACGATAAAACAGGAAATAAATTGTACCCCAACGATATGGTTACTTACTATAGAACGAAACAATTACCTCTGACTGATTCACTTTTTCAAGAATTAGTTGGTGCTTAATGATTTCTGGAAAAATGAAATAATGATTTTTTCATGCATACTTTTCCTCGGAGATGTTTTTTTCTCTTTAAAGAAGATTCCAAAAAAATAATGTTTCTGGACAGTGCCTTGAAATTAATTATTATTATTTTTTACTATTATTATTATTATTATTATTAATTATTAAATTATTTAAAAGTATTTTATTATGAATCACGTATCTCATATTATGGATCACAAAATAAAAAAAAATTTCTAGACCCCTTTAAATTTTTTATGATTCCCGGATAGGAGAGTGAGTGAGTGAATATTAACGTCGCACTGTTCAGCTATACGAAGGCTTTTGGCAACGGACCTCGTAATTTTAAACCATGGTCAAGTGACGAGGATGCCACCTGAGCTGGTATCTCCTCTCCTAACTACCACACCACACCAACGGGATTTAACGTTTATCGCTTCTCCTACATGGTGGGTCTTCAGTGGTACTGGGTTCGAACTCATGGCACGCCAGCCAGGAGTCTGTTACTTTGACCCAGGTAACGGGTCACGAACCTGCTTGATGTGGTACAAGTGGCCGTCGTATACGGACGGCCACGAATCCCAGTTGGGAAATGACGCTTTAAATGATATTTAAGAACAAGATATTCAAAGATTTTTAAAGCAATTAAGAAATGCTAAAAATGTTTAGTTTTCAAATAGAAGTTTTCAAAAATATTCATTTTAAGCTTCAGAAGTAATTTTTTTCAAATGAGAGATTGAGAGAGTACTTCATTTTTATTTTTATAGATGAACAGTTTCTTTATTTCTCGATGTGTTTCTATATATTTTTGATCAGAAATCAATGGAAAACTTTCATAAGTAATATCCTGTAGTTCTTTTTTTTTAAAATAAAACATGTTCCATTTATATGCCGAATGTAAATGCGATTATGCACAAAAATCCAAAATAAAAATGTATAAAAGTAGGTATTTTAAGTACCATATATATAATTACAAAGGGATCACATTAATAGCTCTTACTATTTCTAGTTTTTACATCTCATATGAATCAAAAAATTAACTACTTGATCAAAGGAATTTATTTTTTTTTTATGTACGAAGTATGTTGCACGGAATTTTAAAAAAAAATCTATCATAATATTTTGAATCCTGAAACAGTTTAAAAAATCAGTTATTTCACACAAAAATCAATATATATTTATATATTTTTAGACATAGTTTGTAATAGTTGTATATAATTCATTTTACTAAGCACCATGCAAATTGAACTACTGCCTCACTAGGGAATTCATAGTATTCTTCCATATATCCTATGACACACTTCTTCATATTCCACAATATCGAGGGTGAAAAAGGCTTTAGAAAGCCAGGTCATATAATAGTAAAGGAGCATCCTCTTCATAATAAATTTCCATTGTAATTAGATTAAATGTATTTAAAATAAATCTTGAAAGTTTGCTTTGTCCACATTTCCTTAAAATTGTAAAATAAATTGTTATTTATTATGTTTTCAAATTTTTTAAATTTTCATTAAGTCTTCGCTTGCTACTGTTGCAACTCTACCATGCCACATTGTGGCACGCGTGCCGTGGGTAAACCACCCCTGCTCTAGAAGAATATTATTTTTTCAAAAACCTGAGATAATATCAGAAATAAATTAATTCAAAACATAAGAGCATTTCACATACATACCAGGTTTCTTAGTGCGTGGTATACGGCCAATATAAGAAAATTAAAAGATGCTGCGTGAAAGTATAGATACGCGTAATACGCAGGATTTTAAGGTAATTAAAATTTAGAGATATTTAATAAAGATTCAGTTTTTTTCAATGTAACATATAAATAATAAAATCCTTTCCCTGTTAAATTTATAAACTGAAGTATTGAACCCGTGCATGGGTAAAATAGACAACCAATAAGACAGAAACGGGTAGTTAAAAAAGAAAATATTTGTATGGTATTGAAGATCGATTAAGCAATAATCATAATAAATCTCCACCTATTTCATTTCCTTGTCACGCCCCACTGTCCGTTTTACTACAGGAATTTTACTCCTTTTCCTCCCAAATGGGTCTAGAGTGGTTCGTAAAGAAATTGCTGGAGAGTCCCTCTTCGTCCGGGCACCCAAACAAGCGAGGCCGGAGGATAATGGGACGGGACGTGAGGGATAGTGTTAATCTGTTTCTCCACGATACCCAATGCTCGACACGTTGTCACGCTCATCCCCACCTCGAGCGCGTGACTTGCGAGAGCTCATTTGTTACGGCCCGACCCTCCCAAATCCTTCATTGGCTTGATTGAACAATTCGCTCTTTTGTCTTCATCGCGAGTCGGATCAACGTCAGAAAACGACGCTCATCGCCAAATGCCACATCGTTACACCCCGACACGAGGAGGATAAACTACCCGCCGATTAGCTCAAGCATTCCTTCGGAGGAAATGCAACCACCATCCATTGAGATGAAGTCTTAAGCTCGCGCTCCTCAAAACCACGCTTATCGGAAACGCTGAATCAAACGCAAGATATAGATGGACTGTCGTTAAGTAGATAACGGGTATTAAAATGCGTTTAGCGTCCCCACTGATATTTATTAGAAGTTGTTCTTTTATTTCAGGATAAGTTTGTTTTTTATAGGTAACGATTAATCAAGAAAAATTGTGATGATTTGGGATTTTTTTTCATTCACATTATAAGTAGAAAATGGAATGCTGCTAGAATTTTGATTTTTGAAAATTAAAGCAACAAATCAATGCACATTCTGGATATCTGTAATTCATAATATTCCAAATATGTAAAGAACATGTTAAATAGTAACAAATTATCAGAATTTTAACATGCCTTTATAAAACAAATTGAGTTTGACTTTAAATAATTAAATTTATTTACCTTAAGTGGATTATCATTTTTATATGTAAGTTTGATTTCAGTCTCTTCTGTAAATTATTGAATGAAGTAGCTCGGATTAGGAATATTTTAACCCCTTAACTAGTTCCAGCGTATATATCCATCTCCCTTAAGCTTTAAGTGCCCGGGACGCATATATGTTTTTCCGAAATGCAATTCTTTGCCTTGCGCTTCTATCAGTTAAACTATTCCGAAGGCTTTGGAATGTAATAAAATGACCTTAACAGTGTGTTTGCGAAGGTATTACTAATTCCATAGAAAAATTGGCTTATATGTGCCTTTTCTTTTTTCCCTAATACGTTTACGTGCACCTATGGGAAAAGCAGTGGCACAGGGGAGCGAATCGCGTAACTTTTAATTGTCAGTTAAAAGGGTTAATTCATGATACCTCAAATATTTAAAAACATTTCGTGCAATAATAAACTAATTTAACATATATTTACTAAATAAATAGAACTTGCTTTACGGATACCAGGACATGAACGAAACAATAAAATGCCAAAATTAAGACTCTTTGCTTATGGAACATATTTCTTTAAAAATTTCCAATAGAGTTTAGATTGTTTGTGTTCTTAATAAAAATATTTTAATCATTCTGCAAAAATACTTAAGTAGCATTTAGTTCAAAAATTTTTTTTCGTTTAATTAAGGGTTTATGTATTATTAATAACTTATTAAATTAAATCTTGTTAAACAATGTTTTTGTTATATGGAAAAGGAAAAAGTACTATACATGTGTATATACTTCTTAAAACATGTTATTAAAAATTAATAATACTATAAGACCTCATATGTATAAGAGGAACTAAGATGTAGCTTAAAAAACTTCTAAATCAGGGAGTATAGATAATTATTTGATACCAAAGCCATAGCAGTTACAATTACGCTTTTTTCGCAAACTTTTGAAAATATCATTGAATGTCTGATAGACTAATTTTACTTAAAGGTACCAGGACATACCTTAAAGAATAAAATGTCAAAATTAAGACATTTTTTGGGGAGGACATATATCTTTAAAATTGTCCAATAGAGCTTAGATTTTTGTGATCAAAATAAAGATAATTTAATCATTCTGTAGAAATAAAAAAAATAAGTGTTTAGCTCAAATTTTTTTCTGTTTAATTTAAGTTAGACATAATTTTTGATATCTCAAAATACATGCTTATGTTTAAGTGCCATTTTTTAAAAAAGCATCTATGTAAAATAATTTTTGCACATATATAAAACAATACACAAAATATAGTGTACCTATTTTTTTAGTAAAATATTAAGAGAGTTTTCTTAAAAAAATTATAAAACTTTGTGTGTTTGTGTGTGTGTAATTTTCAAAATTTCTATCCCCCACACCTCCCTTTTTTCATAGATAAAACTATTTGTTTTAATATTATGCACTACTTTGACTAAAAAAATAGATTCGCTATATGCACAGGTATCCTATATAGAAGTATAAAAAGCATGGAACCATGTAGTGCAAAAGTTTTTTTTTTAAAGTGCACCTAAAGGCAGAAAATTATGCTTTGGAGAAAAATTGACAAAACAAAAAGTAGCTATCTCACATATCATACTATTGACTAATATTTTACTGTCTATTTTTATATACCTCATAATGATACTTTAAAATTCTCTAGAATTGCAAAAGTTATTTTAAATATTTTTTTTCCTTTGTTATAGCTGAATCTGAACATAATTTTATCATATATATTTTCACTTAGGTATCATTTTTTTATAAAAATATTTCTTGGATATGTAAAATATTTCGCATACATGTATAAAATAATGAACAAAATATAATCACATAGTGTTTTGATAAAATTATTATATAAAATCTTTAAAAATAAGCATAAAAATTTGAAATTCTAAAAGTCTCGAATTTTTTTGTTTTTTCGTCATATAAAAGTCGTTTTTCACAAAAAATAAGACATTAAAAAGAGAACAAATATTATTGTTCCTTTTTAGGAAAACAAATCAAGGTTATTTTATCAACAATATCAAGGTTATTTTTTAAGTTATTTTATCAACAAATTAGGGTTAGACATTTTTAGACATATATGAATATATATGTCTAAGAATATATATGTCTATGACATATGAATATATATGTCATTAGAAATATATGAATTATTTCTTAACACTAAAACTCTGAAAAATCAATTTTTTGAATGTGTATGATGTCTTGCATCCCTTACATAATAAAATTTGTTTATCTTATGTGGATTTCTATTTTAACATGTTAGTTTAATGTCGGTCTTTTCTGTAAATCATTCTGTAACAGCTTTCATAATACTTCAACCAAATCTTTAATACAATAATTGGCTATATTTTTGTAGAACACAGACTTAAAAATAGAGAACAATCAGTTTATTCCAACAGTTATTCAATTTTCCAGACACATTCTTCAATAATAGGGAGCAAATGTTTTCAAATGAAAATAAAATATTCCGTGATGTTATCCGAGATAGTATTAACAAGATGAAAAACTTACACTTCAGCAGGCTAAGGGAAATCAAATTAAATAATGTATTAAATTATGGGACCATGAATGTGAAATAAATCTTTGGAAATAAAATTATGCTGTTTTTCAAGTATTCTTGAGAAATTCAGATTTAAAATATCTCTACTCTATGTGTTGTACTAATTTTTTTTTATTTCAGCATTTTTTTTTAGTGACTGACTGGTTAAGCCATGATATTAATAACTCTTTGGATTAGCTCCATTCATGCTCTCAATTTTTGTGCATTAATTATTTAATAGAAATACTTTTAAGCTAAATTTTAATACTTAAAATAATTACATCACAAAGTTCAAGTATTTTATATTTTGATATTGATTTTTTTAAACTTATTCTATTTTTAATTTGAATATTGATTATTTATCTCAATTATAGAATTTAAAGACGTTTACGTTTTTATTACGCAATCACAAGCAACATTTATATAATTGATTCAATTCGTGGAGCTCGATAATAAGAGAACCACAGAGAACTCTCGTTTTTAAGATTATAATAAATATCACTCAACTTAATATTTAGAATAATATTTGAATCAAGTGTATCATCCTATAATATTGTTAATTTAAAAAAAAACCATTTAAATGTTGACTGTAAAAAAGTCACGCGAATTGCAAATTAAAAATAAAAAACAACTTTAACTTCTTACGTAATTACGTAACTTAAAAAACCTACGTAAAACTTAACTAATTACGTGTAAGGAATCATTAATAAATTAATACGATTTGGTGTCTATTAAAGATTTTAACAAATATTTCATTTAAAGAATATAAATTGTTGTAATTCTTTAGACAGAAACTCAAGGAAATGAATCTGAGCCAAGCCAACGTATTATTAATAATACGTTGATGCAAGGAAATTAAAAGCGTAATGAATTTTAAATGTGAATTTGTCTAAATTATCTGGAAAGAGCTATACGCCATTTAAGCTTTATCATGTTCCTCTATTAATGTGTAATATTTAAAAAATCTGCGCGAAACACACATTCCTGATCTTTTTTATTGATATCTTTATTGTATTCACACAACAGGAAACAATAGTGAGTTATATATACTTTTAAAATTTTAATTTTCTCCCATTTTTTTTATTTAGCTTATAAAAACTATTTAAAGAAATTAATTCAGAAATGAGACAAAACAAAAATATATCATTCTTTTTAGATAACGTTTCTTTAATTCCTACTATTAGCTCACTCTCTCCCTAAATAAACACATTTATTTATTTATATGTAATATCTTGTTCAAGTTTTCAATCTTTAATAAAATACATTCTATTCATTCAATCAATTTCAAATAAATTTTTAAACCTGTAGTGGATGGCTCTTGATGTTAAAAACGTTTTTCAAAAATTAATTCATTAATTAAATAAATTTATTATCGGTTTTTGACGCCAACTTTAGATTTGTCTCCATTGTTGTAGCAATGCAACTGTTAAAACGATGACAAAAGTTGGCATCGAAAACCGGTTTTGCAGCCAAACTAGATAAAGGGGTATGCATTGTTACAACAATGCCGAACAAATCATGCTCTTTTATCAATTTCTTATATATATATATATATATATATATATATATATATATATCTTGATCAAATTTTCAATTGTTAATAAAATACTTTCTAATCATCCATTCAAAGTAGGAATTGACTTAAAATAATTTTTTTACATTACTTGTTTTATATATAAAGTACCTATCACTAAAAATTCACCCATTCCTTCAAAAGTACATATTTATCTTTCGTTACACTGTTATCACTTCTAAGAATCAAAATTACTATTCTAAGTCAAAATTACAATTGAAATAACTGCTGTTTTTATCATAGGAGAGTTTAGTTAAAGCATTTATTTAAATGATATCACAGTGTAAATAGTAGCAATGCAATTTAATAATTTGCATTGTTAAAAAATAAACTAAAAAGCAATTTAAGAATCTGTGATTGAAGGACGTAGCAGTAATCCTCGGTCTTAAGCCATCATTCTAGATGTGCGCCAAATATTTTTTTGTTCCAAAGCGATTTAGCAACTTTCATGGCATTTTGACATTTATCCTTACTATTTTCTTATATGAAGAAAAGAAAAAAAAAAACCCATTCATGTCAAACATATAATCGGTTGTTTTAACAAAACAGGAGAGTCATTTCCTGAAGCAATAAAACTCCTATAATTGCTCCATTCTGTCCATGCTGTTTCTCACACAATAAAAAATGGATGGCATGTCATGTAAAAGAGTCAGGTAATCTCGTGGAAGATTGAGAAGATGATGGAAGAGATAAAAAGTGCCTTGATCACAGGGAATTCTAGGCATCTTGTTCCAGGCACGCAGTTCTTCAATGTTTCAGAAAGTTTCAGAAAAATGACCGCAAAATGTAAAAAATTTTCTTAAAGAAATACGATGATTTTTTTTTCAAAATTATCAATAACGTAATTGAAATAAAATCATTTTAAATCATTTAAAAAGTTGTATTTATAAAATCTAGTACTAAGCAAGTGGTGGGCTGGTAAATACAATTGGTGAAGAAGGTTAATAAAATTCAGGGTATTGAGAAACAGCGAAAGGACCATCTGCTCAAAGGTATATTAAATGCATACCACACACATTAATGATATTGCCGATTAGATTATGAAGTGAGAAAGTCAGCTAAGCAGATGGCTTATTCGAAAAATATTCCTAAGCTGAAATAATTCTCAGAATTAAATCCCTACTTAATATGAGAGGGACTAACAGTATATAAATTAAGATACAAGACATTTAAGGCATCCGACTACCCTAAAATTGTAAATGTTGCGAAAAATTGACGATTTTTTATGGTTTTATTTTAAAGGCCTCTTATTAGCTTTATAAAAATACCAAGTTTTTTATTTTCCATTCACTACATTAAAAACTACAGTTGTTTTAGTAAAAACAGATGCCTTTACTTTAAGCAAGATGCCATACTTTAAAACACATTTTACTTCAAATGTGTTTTCTTTTTAAAATGCTCAAACGGGGACAGCGATTGTTCAAAAAGTTTTGAAAATAATCAACTGAAATTCTTTGTGTTTGTTCTGTATAATAGTAGAAGTGTTTTATCCAGATTTATCAATCACTGTTTTGTTACAAAATTTGCAGTTTCTTATGTGAATATATAATCACTGTTTTTTTTAAGCAATTTCATTTAATAACTAAGATAAAGTGCTCTAATTTTTGTAAAAATTAAAATATCTCTTATCCTAAAGGTCATATAAAAATTAATAACATAGCAACACATCAGAATTGAAGCATTGAGAATTTGTTTATAAACATTTGGTATAGAATGGGGTCTGTTTATGTTATTTTTTGTAAATGTTTACCCATTTTTTTCCAGTTTTAGTAATAACACAATTTCTTTTTCTCTTCTTAGTTTTAGCATATTTTTCTCAAAACGTACTAAACAAATCTAAAAACAACAACAACAAAAAATTTCCAAATATCCATTTTTTTTATTAAAAAAGTTGTTGCAAGTAGTTGGATACACCTTAAGTTATTTAGCAATACTCATATAAGAAACACAGTTATGCTGAATTTCTAGAGTTGATGAATATTCCCAATATTAGAAAACTTCACTGAAAGATATTTTCATCAGTGTAAGAAATATATACTTAAATCTATCTAAACCTACACTAGATTTCCAATCGAATGAATGTTCACAGACTCAGATCAATCCTAATTGATTCCGCTTTTCTTTAACTCCTAAATATGTTCTCTTTTATTTAAATTGCTTAGCTTTTACATTTATAATTATTCATTTTTGCCGCTCGACTTGATCGAGCTTTTAACTGCTCAATGATTGGTCGAGCTTCTGACCTAAACTTAAATGCAAAAATAAGTGACCTCTCTGATCAGCCAATCACACAAGCTCTGCTCAATACCAATTGATCCTAACTTTTTACATCTAAATATTTTTTCTCTTTAACTTGGACTCCTTTGCTACAACCGGATTGGCTAAGCATCAACAGCGCACTCCCATCAAGAATTTTTTTTCCTATAGTCGAGATTTTTTCAACAATTTTTATCTTTATTCTACATTTGTAATTTTATTCATATCAAAGTATAATCATTACATTTTATTAATTTTCAGTAGTATTATTTTAAATTTTAGATATTATTCATTAAAAAGGGCAATCTCAGAAAGCGTTTTAATGTCAGCTAAAATGTCACGAAAGGAGATGAAGTTTCGGAAGAGCTAAGTGCTCCAGGCCCACCAAACTACAACTACAATTGAAGAAAGATTATATTTTTAATAACATGCATATAATATAAGAACTATTCCTTCCAAGAATAGCAAACTGTTACAAATTACTATTTATATTGAACGTTAGCTATGTAAATATTTCCTTTACATTTTCTGCCATGTAAGAAATATCAAATTGCTTCGAGCTTCGTAACAATATCTTAAGGCTTTATTGAATAATTGAAATACTTAAGTAGCTTTACGTCTTTGTTTTGTGTGGCCGTGTAGCGGCTTGTTACACAGTAATTCCTAAAGGAAAATTAGCATGAAACTTCCTTAACCGATGGAGAATTTAATCAGTATGTATGAATCTTTGACCAATTGAGGAGACTTGAAACCAGTGATAAGCTTTTCCACAATATGAATTTTTTAATGAATATTCAATATTGTGTGTGTTCGTGTAGTGAAATGTGTTAATGTGTCGTCATTATAAATGATTCAAAAACTGAAATTAGGACTGATGGACTTGAACTGAGCACACAAACAATTTATTCTATGGCTTACGCCCCATGACGAGTGTGGAAGTTTGGGGAGTCTTCGTCACTTTACTCAGGTTTAGAATTATTATATTCGTCTTTAATAACCCTGGAGTTACTTTGAAGTGTGGATTTAATAAAACATTATTTAATCAATCACTTATTGATTTCATTATGAAAATCAAAAATAATAGCCAATATCCAAAGAATAATTAGTTAAGTAAAATTGTTCCGAATCTTAATTTTCACAATTATACGAAAAAGTACTCTGCGAAAGATTGATTTTGTCAACTTTATTAAAATTAAAATATATTTTGTCTTGTTTTTGTATTCATAAGAAAGTATTTTAAGTACAAAATAAATTAGTAAATTTAAATCAAAAATATGTTTTACTATTATTCTTTGGAAGATTTAGATTTTTTGAGTTATTATACATATTATTATGAAACGTAATAAAATATTTTAGATATGAAACAATGTCTGTGTGGAACATTAGATATATTTTACATACAACTGGAGGGGGGGGGAGGGAATTGTACGCTATTGGTTTTTAAATCTTACAACTAAGGGAATTATCAGTAAAATATCTCGCATTTGTAAATGAATGTAAATTTAAATCTTTCCTGATATTTTTTAAAGTTTTTTTTTTTTTTTAACCACGATATTATTCTGTTATTCAGATTTTTTCATAATGATAAGAAATTATTATAGAAATTAAACGGAAATCAACAAAACATACGATATAACTCTGTCTAAACTTTGATAGTGAATATATTTATATACATATTATACAAGAGTCAGTATATATATATTTATATATATAGTCGAAATTCTCTACTAAAGAGAGATGAATAGTCAATAATCAAAACTGAAAAAAATTGAAATTTTAAGATAATTAGACTATCGATTAAAGAAAGGATATATGAGAAATTAAAAATAATAGAGCTTAAATTATAAAAATATAGATGCTACAGTATTATAAACATTGCTGAATTAGGACAGCTCTTATATATAAAGTAATTGATATATATATATATAAAAGGGGGTTTGAACATGTTTTTTGTCCAGCCAACTTTCCCCTTACTGTTAATAATACTGAGCAAAACCCTATTGACAATAATGGATAGAATATCTAAATCCATTTCAAGAAAAAGGTAACTTACTTAAAAATTGCATTCAAAAATGCAAAGCCCTCGCTAAGTCTGAGTACAATAAACAAGATATTGCCTGATTCTTCAACCAAATGCAAATTCAAAGCATGGTAATGGTTGAATAGTAGCACTTAGCAAAAAAGTATGAAAGTAATAGAAATAGAAAATTAAAAAGGTGTGTATACATGCTACCATTACTTTAGGGACACTAGAATTATTTATGAATTTAAAAAAATAATTAAAATAAAAAATTAAATTAATAGAATATATAACTTAATCTAATATTAGAATATGGAGGTAACTATATCTCTCTAGGAAAAATGAAAAGTTTATAATAAATTATTAATATTCTATAGAATTTTAATCCTTACTATTTATAGTTTCTTTATTCAAATAACTATTAATAAAATTAATTGAGTTTTATGAGTTAAGCAATATTTAGTGAAATGTTTATAGTCTTTTTATTTATGTTTAAGTTTTTTATTTTTTTGGAACTATTAGGTGTACAACTTTGCTTCCGCCGTTTTGCAATAGATGGCCGTAGCGGTAAGTGGTAGTCAAAATAAATAGATCGTAGATGTCAAACAATGAGCTTAGGTATTTGTAAATATAACGCCATCGAAATATTAGTCGATTTGTGTCTGCATCATAAAGTTATTCTCGATTAAACATGTCAGCTTACGAGCCAAATTCTCGTCATTTGCGGGAGGTTTTTATTTTCTGCTTTAATATGAAGAAATATGCAGCTGAGGCTCATCGAATGCTTTCAAATACCAATGGTGAGGCCGCTATTAGTGAAAGAACGTGCGAGAGTGGTTTCAACGCTTCAAGAACGGTGATTTTGAAGTTGAAGACCAGCATGGCGGTGGAAGAGAGAAGGTTTTCGAAGATGCAGAATTGGAGGCATTACTTAATCAAGACTCGTGTCAAACGCAACAAGAATTGGCAGGATCATTGGGAGTGACGCAACAAGCCATTTCAAAACGCCTGAATGTCAGGGGAATGATTCAGAAACAAGGAAATTGCGTGCCGTACGAGTTGAAGCCGAGAGATGTTGAACGGCGTTTGTTTGCTTGTCAACAGCTGCTTGTAAGGCAAAGGCGGAAGGGATTTCTGCATCGCTTTGTGACTGGGGACGAAAAATGGGTTCATTACGATAATCCCAAGCGCAGAAAATCATGGGGATATCTCGGCCATGCTTCCACGTCAACGGCCAAAGCGAATATTCACGATTCCAAGGTCATGCTCAGTATTTGGTGGGATCAGCTCGGCGTAGTGTATTATGAGTTGTTAAAACCGACTGAAGCAATCACAGGCAATCGTTATCGAACGTAATTAATGCGTTTGAGCCGAGCATTGAAAGACAAACGACCGCAATACAACGAGAGACATGATAAAGTGATTTTACAGCATGACAATGGCTCGACTCCATGTTGCGAAAGTGGTCAACACATACTTGGAAACGTTGAAATGGGAAGTCCTACACCACCCGCCGTATTTTCCAGACGTTGCTCCCTCGGACTATTACTTGTTTCGATCAATGGCACACGGCCTGGCTGACCAGCACTTCCGGTCTTATGAAGAAGTAAAAAATTGGATCGATTCGTGGATCGCATCAAAAGATGACCAGTTTTTTCAACGCGGGATTCGTACGCTGCCCGAAAGATGGGAGAAAGTAGTGGCCAGCGATGGACAATACCTTGAATCATAAAAGCATAACCAGTTTTTTACAATAAAGCCTAGAATTTTGGAAAAAAACGGCGGAAGCAAAGTTGTACGCCTAATAGAAATTTATTGCGTTGTATGTAATTAATAATAATATTTCTTAATATAAAACATGTACATTACTCTCCCAATGAAGTACTTTTATAATATTGAATTAAAATTTTTCTTTTTTGTCATAAATATTAAAAACTATAACATTACCTTTTAAATTAATTTCTATATCAAGAAAATTTGCTTCATAGTTGTTACTATTTGTCTCTAATAAATTAAAATATTGTGGATAAAAATTAGTGTTAGGTTTAAAATTGTCTTGCTTGCCAAAAATGAAAATATCATGTATATAAACGAAAAATGTAATATTCAGAATTATCAATGAAACTATCTTCAAAATAATGTAAATACAAATTGGCAAGACAGTTGTTAGCTGGGCCACCCTGTGGCAAACCTTTAATCTGTTGATAATAGCTACCATTATAATATATGTAGTTCACTTTTATTACAAACCTAAGTAGAGAACCAAATCTATCAAGGAAGATCGGACGATTCAGGACTATGACCACTTGGCTATTGAAGCCATACATTTTACAATAAAATAAAGCAGAGAAGTATATATGTAGTATAATAAATAATTTATACTCTACTTTATTTCTGTCTCTCTCTCTCTCTCTCAGCTATAACGAATAAATTTTATAAAAGAACACAAAGGTGACACTTTTCAAGAATTATTTTCAGCTTACTTACATAAAAGTAAACACATTTACATTATAATAATAAAAATTCCATAAGTTTCGTGACAACCTCTTCTGCTAACTGATTTATATTATGATAAATTACCTAAAACTACACGCCTTTTCCACCTCTGGACAAAAAAACTGTGATTTAATACCTCATCGTACAACTTTTAGCTATAATTCAGCAATTCATTGAAACATTGTGCATACTAGAAGTGTGAGAAAAGTGTTTATTTTGATATTTTAAGCCATCGTTCCGTTTTTGTTATCATATATATCACACTCTACATTTTGACCTTTAATCAATACAGCAAGCTTTTGTTTTCAGTACATATTTACTTACGTTGTTTCAATCAGATGATACATTAAGCATCCTATCTGAGACACAAAAAATATATTTATTTTCATTTTGTATGTTAAAAGTATAAATTTAAATTTTTTGTTCTCAGAAAATTTGATGATTTATCACTTTTTAAACTATAAGTAATTGGTAAATATGTGATCTTCCACATATTTTTATAATTTTAGCTGCTTATAGTTTTGATACAATATATCATTTGCCAAATGCTTAGACAACTTCATATGTTGTTGCTTTCCTATACTTTTTTTTATACTTGTTTGTATGAACATATTTTAAAATTTATATACATTATTATTAAATATCTATTTATATTCGTTGATATTTATGTGTATACTCTACTTTGATGCTTATAGTTGCTTGTAGGTATCTGAGAAATAATTTAAATTGCTTCGTTATTAAAATTTACTACATTAATTCACTGCATAAGTTCATTAGAGCTCAACATCAAAAATAATTTCCCTTTTGACTGATTGTCTCCAGAAATTATGGACCAATGAAATAAAATAAAATTAGGTATGTACAAAGAGTACTATAAACAAAAAAATTCTGCAATATATAAAATAAATACCCCACAAAGGTTAAGTTAAACACAAATGATCGTGTGCACATTTCAACAGTACTAGAAAGCGTGAAAAGATTTTAGAAGATGGTATTAAAATATTTATTTAGTTGGAAGTATGATCTCCCCTTATAGTTGTACAGTTTTTACAACACTAAATTCATGCTGGAAAGGAGACAATTTGAATCTCATGTCGCAGTCGGTCTAGCTCCTCCAAGAACATTGTTTTCAGGTCCTGTATGGATCTAGGAGAGGAAAAACTAGTTGTGTAATTGCTTTTCCAAGATTAATTCATTCTTTAATGTTAAGATCTGGAGATCAGCTGACCAATCCATCCATCAAACACATCCATAACTTCCAACAGTTTCGTCAACCAAATCAACTTTACATGGATAAGCATTGCCATCCATAAACAAAGGCCCTAAGACTTCCAATATTTCATCCCTGTACATCACTGCAGTCTCAAAGTTTCCCAAATAATTTCTACCAAGTCCACTGCTTTATATCAAAATTTTAAGCGGATGAAATGTTTGATTCAAAATATGCGTAGAGGAAAAATCGATTCACTAAGAACCAGGACTCTAGATAACGCGGCAAACTCACTATGGTAAAAATCTTTATACATTGGTTATGTATTTTAATTCTTCCTTGATTTCTAATTAATTTTTATATAAGTTTTAATTTACCCAATACGTATAAGAATAATTCGTCACTGTTGTAATGAATTACACTTATACGTTGTGTGTGTTTTTTTAAATATCTAGTTCATTAGTTGAAAAATCAGGCATTTAAATATGGTCAGATACAACTTATTTGCAGTTAAAACAATAGGTTCTAGGTAATTTATAAACGTAACTCAATGTAATGCGTAGGCAACTAATGCAATGTGAAAGAAGTCTATGTAAAAGAGAAAAATAAAACAATAATTATACATATCATTTTATTAAATAGCCAATTCATATGTTTATATGATAGACCGCAATAAATACACCAGAACAATTCAGTAATGGCGTGTATCACAGAAATATTAATTCTCATATTAATAATATGACATTTGCATCGAAATAATACGATATTTCTATCCATAGTAGCATTAGAATTTGTTACACTATAGAGAGTAAAATGCATCTCTATAACAGATAGACCGGCATGCTTTAGATCATTCCAGCTTCAAAGGTCAAATTTAATAGCAGGGAATCTAAAGCGAGAGATAGATCTACTTAGTTAATTTGTAATGTCTGACTGAAATACTCACTTTGCATTTGCATAAATATGCATGAGATTGAGTTAAACTCCATATTAAATGATGTTTGACAGTATTAGCGGAATGCTGTAATAATTTATAAGGGGGCTTGATCCGAAATTTATTTGCTTTCTCTTTTAATTTATATGGAAACGCAGTCTTTTTTAATATTAATTTTTTAAAAAAGAATTCTTCTCGGGTTTCATTTTCGGAATCTTAGAAAAAGTTTTTTTTTCAGTGTGCATTTATTTAATATCTATAATAATGATAGTTCAGTAGATGAAGTCATGAGCTTCACGGACAACAATTTGCAGATCGAATCTCAGTGTTGAGTCTGGATTTTACCAAATATCCTGCTAGAATAGAAGGGATTATAGCTATTTTAATGGACTAGGGACTCAATGTCATCACGTATGAAGATATTAGGAGAGTCGGATACCAGAACAAGTGACTTTCATGTCACTAGACGGTGGTTCTGAATTATAAGATCTATCAACTCTAACCTCTAGAGACCCGTTCAATCAGGCCAAATCTATAGTGAAAATCTATCTACGCTTGTACACATTAACTGAAAAATATTTACATATTTTATCTTACAGGAAGGATAATATTGCTGTAGAGGCAAAAGACCCGACAAAACAATCACTTTATTTATCGCCTAGTCTGATATTCTATTTAAATGTATGCTGCGGTATAACTGAGACCATGCATACATTTTGTATTTATGTTTCTCATTATGTAAATATATATAAGTTCAATGTTTAATAACAAAGATCTATTAATTATGCAGTAATGTTATGTAGAAATTGAAGCCTAGTGAGTGAGTGGTAATGTATCGCACCTCCATGCCACAGGTATCCGGGGTTCAAATTCTGGCTGGGCAAGGTCGAGGTCGACTCATCATTTCATCCCTTCAGTGGGTTGGTAAATGAGTACTCAGCTTGCTTGAGAACTGGGGGTTTCGCGTAAGACTGACTATTTGACCAAAACATCTGCACATGCACCCCAGAGCCTCAGGTCACGTAAACTGAGATATGCACAGCAGGCCTTGCTCTTATGAGCTGTTGCGATACTGAGTTCAGTTAAGTTTTATATAGAAATTAATATATACTTTTCACTAAACTTAAATCTAAATGAATTTCAAATTTTTTTTAAAATTTGAGGGTATTGAAAAAGAAATCCATAAACTTTGAATCCATTGCAAAACTATGCAATAAAAAAAATCTAATGAGTTTCAATTATTTGATTTCTTAAGGCACATTACTCTAAAAATTGCCACAGGTTTCATATAATCATCTTAATAACATAATAAACATTTTGTCTACCATCTATAAAAGATATTTTATAGTATGTATGATAGAGTTTCTCAAAATGTATGGCCCGCTCTCCTAGGAGGGCATGATAACCCTGCGTGGGGGACGCGAGCATATCGAAAAGTCGAAAATAAAAGATAATTTAAAAATATGTATATTTTTAATTTACTGAAAAGAAACAAAACAAAATACATTCAGACATAATAAGTAACAAAATTCCCAATTGCATTGGTATAACATTATTGTACAAGCATTTGATAATTAATTTAACCATATTAAACTAAGAAAAATTTAATAACTACTAGACTCCCACATATATGATTATGTTATACATACAAAATTTAATACTTATTTTGATTATTCGTGAGGTTTATAATTGAAGTCGTATTGTAACTTAACCGTTTAAGTACATTATTATTGCATTCAATACAATGTTATTGTATCGGAGGGGGCAGTAAAAATTATGATTGGAGATTGGGTCGCAAATATTGAAAGTTTGAGAAACACTGGTATATGACAATAAGAAAATATTTTCCTTTTCTGGTCCTTAAAGATCTCAGATAATGTAATGAATATTTGGATCATCATCATGTAGTAGTATATTGAAAAATCACATATTTAGAATTAAGCTAATTTGGATTAGTTTGAATTGTCATCGTTCTTGAGTAAAATGATGAATATTGATGAGGTATCTCCCGATTTTGAACAAAGGTTATATAACGATGACACTTGTGAGCAAGTACTCCTTTACATAACTTCTATATCTTAGGAGGAGTTTGAATATCTATACAGTGTAGCAGCCTCCATTATACCTCATGTATTTTTTTAGAGGCACAATCTTTTAAAATCCATGCATCGACTCAAATAACACTGTCAGATAATGAAAATAATCACGAATGATGTAAATATAAAAGTACGAGGGAGAGTCGGAAAATATGTTTTTCCTATTAACTGTGGTCAGAGTTGTATTTGAAAGTCAAAATATAGAATGAGACATTAAAGATAAGAAATAAATTTACTTTTCCTCTTAAGTACCTAGTACATTGAAAAATTTGTCATACCGCTACATAAGCTTCAAAAGGCCCTCCAGGAAATTTTAGGGCTTTGCAAACGGAAGAAGCATTTAACGGTTTGTTTGACTTCTGCATTACTTCTAAAGCGGCTTCAGGCGAGATTCTTCTTTAAAGTTGGAAACAGATGAAAGTCACTTGGTGCAAGATCAGGACTGTATGGCAGATGGTGTAGGTTCTCCCAACCAATAGCTGCAATATGGTTTTGCGTTGCCCTCGACGAGTGTGGTCTCACATTGTCATCCAACATCAGAACGCCAGATTTGAGAAACCCAGGTCACTTTTTCCGAATCGCCGCTTTCAATTTCAACAGGAAGTCAGAGCATCGCGTAGCATTAATGGTTGCAAGCTCCAAAAAGTCTACGCAAAATTAAACGTTTTTTCCGTATGCAAAGCCCTAAGTTTTCCTACAGGGTTTTATGAAGCTTTTAAAGTGGTATGACAAATGTCTAAATGTAGTTGGTACTTATGTGGAAGATAAAATTATATCTTATCTATAATTTCTCATTCTATGCTTTGACTTTCATACTCAACTCTGACCACAGTCAACAGGGGAAACTTACTTTCGGACTCATTCTCGAACTTATCTGTTAATTTGGTACTTATGTGGAAAATAAAGTTATGTCTTATCTTTAATTTCTCATTCTATGCTTTGACTTTCATACTCAACTCTGACCACAGTCAACAGAGGAAACTTACTTTCGGACTCATTCTCGAACTCATCTGTTAGTTTGAGCAAAAAAAAAAACGATTTCAAAGAGAAATTCATCAACATGTTGTCAATAAAGCCATGATTGCACATATTTCAAATCCATACAGTAATTTAAATTTATAGTTGATTAAGAGGATGAAAAAAAAGTTTTTGTTGCATTGGTCAAAAATAATCCCATATATCAATGAGTCTCCAGTTCAAATATCAGTTTAATTTTTGCCTAAAACACTCATAGCTTCAAATTTATAAACTCGGTTAATTGTATAAAAAGTACTGACTACAAATAACGAACAAAATACCATATTTATTCGAATCGAAGCTCCAGTCAATCACCAAATTCTCCACAAAAAATGAAAAATAGTGTAAATTGTAAAAATAGAGTTCTATATCCAATTTTATGAAATTAAAATAAATTTCAAATAAGAATTAATTAGACGTGAATAATTAGTTATTTTACCTATATAATAAACTTTTAAATACATACGTGAACCTGTAATTGCTCTAATTGCCCCATCTAAAGAATTTTGTTTCCTTTGATTTTAAGCCGCACTCGATTTTAAGTAGCATTAACATTGGAAAAAAAGTGCGGCTTAGATTCCAGTAAATACGGTATAACCCAAGCATGATTGCAAGTGTTCATAATAACCTCCAAAAATAAATTTTTGTAACGAAGTATGTTTAAAATATTTAATACGGAAAAAAATTCCTCGACATAATTTAAATTCCCGTTACAAACTTTAAAGTAAAGAAATGAATCTAATATAGATTCTTCAAGAAAATCTTTTAGCACACATATAATTGAATAAAGTAAATTTAAAATTTAGAATGAAAACGAGACATTTTGAATAAAAAATGTATTTTTTCTTTTGAATATAATACTAGAAGGAAATAACGCGATATAATCATTATTTATTCTTGTCTAGTTTTAATAACAAAACACATTTTGGTTAAGAAATTGAAAAGAAGGAGACAGTGGGATCGTTAATAAAAGGGGGGGGGGGAACTATTTACACCTTTTATAATACATTGCATCATAGTTTTTGAATAATATTTGGTTTGCAATATTTTTCAATAATGTTTATTTTTTAAAATTTAAGTAATGAGTGTGTGGGATAAAATATTTCATAGAAATATTTTTCATCAAAATCAAAGTTTAGTAAAATATTGACATTAAGAAATATTTGGATTTTATTTTCAAATAACAGAGGGAAAAATTAATAAAAATATCTTCATACATGAATTAATTTGCTAAGAGTTCTCATTACGTTAATTTGGTGCACCTAATTCTTTTTAAGAAAAATTTTATTTTTAAATGCTCACTTTTTATACCTTTTGTTGAAAATAATTGTTCTACTTCACGATAATTATTTTTTATTTATAATGTCAAATTGCTTAAAATTCCCCTAAAAATGTTTTGATAAATATTAATCAAGAGCTTTTTATATCAAGCTTATATTCCGTCGGCCTTTGAATATACTTTTTTTTGGGAAACTTTTTGAATGAAGCCCTGATCTTTTATGAGTTTTCATTAACATGATCTTTATTTGTTTAATAAATGATTTATAAAAATTGTTTCATTAAAGCTTTTTTGTTTATTTCTAAGATTTTCATAGTAAAGAAGTTTGTTGATTGTGCCGATTAAACTGAAAATACAAAAAAAAGTTCACAGTTGATAT
>BMAO01038898.1:0-16526 GCA_019973975.1 Trichonephila clavata | reverse complement strand
TTGAAAAAAATTTTTTTTTTCATACAGAATTCTTTTTTTAAAAAAATAAGATTTCTAATAATAAGAATATATTATTACATGACAGTGGCTGCTTTCTTTCATTGAATTATAATTTCTTGAAATAAAAATTTGAATTTGATGTATTGAGATATACAAATTAAATATTTGTTTTAAAAAATGAGATTGATTTTTCCTGAAAATTTTACTTCAATGAAAAAAAATGTATAAGTTTTTCTTCTTACTTTTTTTTTTTTTAATTTGGGAGTTGTTAAAAAGAAAGATTAATACATTTTTTCTTTCTCATGTTTAATTCCTTTAATAATTTCCTTTGAACTTGATTGTACATTATCCCAAATTTCCGGTTATTGTTCCGAATGTTCAGTGCTTGCTTCAATTTTTCACTACTCGGTTTTAGTCCCAAATTTATAGCATATATTTTTTTAATTATCAATGCTACACTGTCCAGAAATGCCTTCACTTAGTCCAATAAGATGTGCCAATTTCAGAGGTAGATGGAAATATAACTGCATATTTTAATAAGAACCTGCAGTTATAATTGTTCAAATGTTTAAAACTGTCAGAGTTCCCCATTTTTTCTTCCTGGCACTAAGGCTGCAACTTAGCCAGTATTTAGCACCATGAACAATTCAGCAGCTTTTGTAACAAAACTGCCCTGACTTAAATAAGATCATAATAGAAAAAGATGCTCTGAAAAATATTCATGCTTTTGAGAAATATGAAGGTACTTCAAAATAATTTAGAAGGGTTGCAGATTTATTATTTTTTAAAAAAAATGAATACTGAATTTTAATTTGTTCTTTATATAAGTATTAAAAACATATCATTATTAAAAAATAAAACAAAAAATGTTTATTTTGGTATAAACATTTCTTGACCAACAACACAGTAACTATAATAAAATAATTTATTTGTAAAAAAATCTACATATATATATGTAACAGAGAGGGTGGTGTCTAGGGGTATGTTGAATGAAAGAGAGACGTTAAAGTTTTAGGATATTTAATGACATCTACAGGTTGTTAAACCTGACTAGGCGCGCGCTGCTGGGGAAGAGTAAGTCTACCCCTTCTCCCGCTTACATCCGGGGGTTACAGAGATTGGCGCTGGTGTCGCCTGAGCGTATACAACACTCGTCCATCCTGATGTGGTCGGTCCCCGACCAGGCTGGAAAATATGCAAGTAAAAATTATACAAATACTACAACTGAAAAGAAAAAAAAAGATTAAACAAATTTTTAAAGTTCAAATTTCCTTGAGTACATAGAGGAAAAAAAAGTAAAGTCATAAGAGTTCTGGAAAGAAAAGTCTTAGGGATTATCCCATGTTTTCATCAGATCAGCAGATGTGGACGTCAAATTCGGGCCTTCTTGTCTTCCTATTTTCTTTACATCGTACCTGTCGTTTGGACAAACTTTCACGACTTCATATGGGCCAAAATATTTTGGTCGCAATTTCACACCTACTCCAAACTGGGTTTTCTTGATTGCAATTCTGTCACCTTCTTTGTATTTTCTTGCTTCTTTGCAATGTTTATTGTAGTGTAGTCTACTTTGTTCTTGTAATTTCAGGATATTGGATTTGGCATCTTCTCTCATTTGTTGTTTATTCTCTAAAGATAATTGAAAATTTTCTTCCTCGAGAATGGCTTTGATTTTGATGTCATCTTTATTTTTCATTTTGACGCCTGTTAAAAGTTCAAATGGTGTATATTTGGTGGCTATGGAAACAGTGCTGTTAATTATTCGTTGAACTGATGATACGTGTTTATACCATTTATTGGGATCTTCAAGTGAAAGCTTTGTTAGGACTGGTATTATCGTTGCATGAATTTTTTCTACCTGACCGTTCCCACGCGGTACACCTGTTGTGATTGAAATAAACTCGATATCTTCATCCTGACAAAATTTCTGAAAATCTGTAGAAGTGAATGCTGTTCCTTTGTCTGAAATTATTCGTCTGGGACGTCCAAAGGTTACTTGTTGTAATTTTAATTTGTCTAAAGCATCGTTAGCTGAAGGAGACTTTACAGGATAAATCCACAAAAATTTGGTGAAAGCGTCGATGACAGTAAAGATATATTTGTAATTTTTGTTGGTACTTGGAGTGGACCCAAAAAGTCAATATGGTAGGTATCAAGTGGAATATCACCTTTTGGTATGGGATGTAGAAATCCTTCTCGTTTGCCAAATTTTTTGGATGAAAGAATGCAAGGAATACAATTTGCAATAACATTTTCTACAGTCTTACGCATATTTGGGAAAAAGAATTGTTGTTTGACTAAATTTTCAGTTTTGTTGATGCCGAAATGTCCTTTAGAATGTTCAAGTTGTACGATTTGTTTTTGCATTTCAAGTGGAACGACTAGAAGTTCTTGATCGTTGACAATTTTGTACAGCACATCGTTTTTTAATGTATAATCAGAGGCTGAAGATGAATGTAATTGTTGTTTAATACTGGATGTAAACTCATCATTAATTTGTGCTTTTTTAATTTTTTGTGTTGTTTCGTTGTATTGTATGAGCATGACGGGATAACGACTGAGCGCGTCAACATGTTGCATTTGTTTACCTGGCCTGTGAAGTATTTTGTAATCGAAGTCTTCTAAGAAGAGAGCCCATCGTGCTATTCTAGGTGGTAAATCTTTCTTTGACATAGTTTTTTGAAATGCTTGGCAATCTGTGATTATTTGAAATTTTGTGCCGACGAGGTAGTGTCGAAATTTTTTTAATGCTGTAACTATCGCTAAGACCTCTAGCTCGTAGCTGGAGTATTTCTCTTCTTGAGGAGAAGTTTTACGACTCATATAGTGTATTGGATGAAAGTTCTGATTTGAGTCCATTTGTAGAAGTATAGCGCCAAACCCTTTCGCACTGGCATCGCAGTGTATTTGTAATGGAGCGTTTTGCTGATAAAGATGTAATACAGGTTCCTGAGACAAAATTTGCTTCAAAGAGAGAAAAGCTTGTTTTTGTATAGGACCAAAGGTGAATGGAACTTTGTCTCGTAAAAGATCGCTTAAAGGTCGTGCGATTGATGCATAGTCCTTAATAAATTTTCTAAAATAGCCTGTTAGTCCTAAAAATGATTGGACATGCCGAGTGTTTTTAGGTGTTTGGAAATTCATGACTGCATTTGTTTTAGCTGTTGAAGGACGAATAGTGCCTTCTTCAATAATATGGCCAAGAAAAGTTAATTTCCGCTGAAGAAAATTACACTTTTTAAAATTAAACTCTAAACCATAAGTAGCAGCAACATCAAATACTTTTTTAAGCTTTGCAATCCCTTCACATTCAGAATTTGCCGGAATTAAAATGTCGTCCATGTATATAATAACAGTGTTGTCTTTTAAGAGATCTTTAAACACAATTTGAATGTATTTTTGAAATAGTGAGGGAGAATTACACAAACCAAAAGGAACTCTATTAAATTGGTATTGACCATTATGTGTTATGAAACTGGTATATTTACGGCTATCAGGATCAATTTTGATGTGAAAAAAACTGTTTTTTAAGTCCAGATTTGAAAAGAGTATCGCTCCATGGAGTTGATCAAAAATGTCTTCAATGAGGGGTAGTGGAAATCTTTGTTTAATTGTTTTAGAATTAAGAGCACGAAAATCAACACAGAGTCTAGTTGACTGGTCTTTTTTCTTGACAAGAACTAAAGGTGCGGCAAAATTAGATGAACTTGGGGAAATTATTCCATCAGACAGCCATTGCTCAATTTGGTTTTCGACGATATTTTTTTCCGCTTGACTTAATCTTTTAGGACGTAAGGCGATGGGTGTGTCATCAGAAAGGATAATTTGCATCTGTAAGTTTGTATCTTTAATTTTATTTGGTTTGTAAGATTGGATAAGGTTTTCAACTTCGCGACGCGTATCAACGTTCAAAATATGCGATAAATCTACTTGAGGATAAATTACATTTAAATTTGATAAATAACAATTCTTATTTTGAAAAATCAAAGAGAGCGATTCGTTTTTATTATTAACTGGTAAAGAATTACAATCGCTTATTTTCAATTCGGAAAAAGATTTGTTTACGTTAGCTTCGCGCTGAAAATCAGTTATATAACATGTTTGATCGGATTTAGGCTGTGACATCAGTTCATATTTCTTATTTTCTTTTCTATCAAATAATTTCTGTTGTGGAGAGTTTAACGATTCATTTTTATTCATTGGGTGTTTTACATTACTCGCGCTGTGAATGTTTGGAAATCGATTTGAGCCATTTGGCCTTGAACCTTCGCCGGAATGATTTGGGATAGTTTGCGGTGCAAAAGAATGCAAGCTCGACATATTTTGGCTAGCGAAATTATTTTGTCTATCATTTTTGTTTTTAGGCGAAAGAATGTTCTTAGAATGAGAGGAAGTAGGATTTTTTTCTGAAATCCGTGCATTTTCTTTTACTGCTTTATTTAAATCATCAAAAATATTAGGTGGAACTATTAAATCACAATACAATTTATTACAGATAGCTGCAGTTACTATTATCGGGTTTTCACGAAAACTTGGAAGAGCTAATTTAATTTTAGTAAGTTCAGCTTGAATTTCATTTCCGAAAGCACATGTTAATTGAACAGTTCCTAAAGATTTTGTTTCGGGTGGAATGAGGGAAGATTTCACACACACAATATTCGCTCCCGAATCGATTAAAGTTTTCACGATTTTATCATTAACAAAAATATTTTCGTATTGCAATTCATGTAACGATTCATTAAACATTTTACCTTCGACTTTACAAACAGGACCGTGATTTGAATTAGGTCTAGAATTGAAATGAGTTTCGTTTCTGTAAGAACCACCACGCGGATTATTTGTTGAAGTGTTTGGTGAATAATTTGTGAAATTTTTATCACGAGAGTTGTAGCGATTAAAGCCCTGAGACGAGTTATATTTTTGTTTTTTGCTGTCATACGGCGGTTGATGGTGTGTGTTGTCGGAATACGACTTTCGCTTTGCTACGAAGAAAACATCGCATTCCCTAGCCAATTCAGTAGGCTTAAACCAAGATTCGTTCTGGCGTATCGCGATATGTTGTTGCGTTTCTCGATCGAGGGTGGAAAATAATTTGTCGGCTATCATTAACTCACACAAAGTTTTAAAATCATTCGCATTATGAAGTTTACAATAATATTCAAAAGAACTTGTTAATCGTGACGAAAACTGTACGTGCGATTCGTTTGGCAATCGTTGGGCCCTACGGAAATTAATTAAGCATTCTTGTGGGGTTGGTTGGAATTCTCGTAAAATAATGTGTTTAACTTTCTCGTAATCTTGAAGTTCGTTTTCGGGGATATAAAGTAAAATACTGTTAGCTTTTTCACCGAGAATATTAATTAAGATCTCTGATTTTAATTCCTGTGGAACATTTTTGGTTGTAAACGCACGTTCAAGTGAATGAAAAAATAAATTATAATTTTCAGGTTTAGAAGGAACTGGCATACTAAGGGTCTTAACGGATTTAATGAGACTTTCTAAAAGGTTAGTTGACGGTGTTTCGAATGTTGCAGTAGTATTGTTTGAATTATGAGAATTTATAGCGGAGTTTATTTTCGCGAGTTCAATTTCTTTTTCAAGTTGAATGATTTTTTGGGCCGTTTGTTCGGCTTCTTTTTTCTCTAGTTCTGCTTGTTTTTTTTCTGATTCTGCTTGTTTTTTTTTCTAGTTCTGACTCTTTTCGTTCCTCGACGAGTAAATTAAGCATATCCTTAACGAATTCAGGTTCGTTTTTGAAAGTGTCAGTTTGTTCGATAAGTGCTTTTAAATTCACAAGCGTAGCATTTTCTGTGACAGTAACACCTAGTTCTTTAGCGGCGGTTATTAGATCTTCTTTCTTAGTATTTCGATACATGCTGAGTAAAAAAAAGTTTGATCCTACCTGATTTGACGATATCGGTTTGTAGACTGCAGATAGACTTCGCTTATAAAAGCTATCCGTTTGCGAGATGAGTTCACCACTGTGCACTTTTCACGGCGATGACTGTAGTTACGAAGCAGATGGAGTTTACACTCTTGATGCGATGAATAGGCGGGGAAATTGGCCTTTTTGTTTTACTGGAACACACTTGGACGATGCCGAAGAGACTTTTTGGTTAAGTCTCAAGCTTTGGTTTGGCTTGGCGAAGGAGACGGAAGTATTGGTCTCGGAGCGGAGGATTGGCTCTTAGTAGGCGTCGGAGGAATTAGCTGATCAGGCATTCGCCATTGTGTTGGGCAATTTCGATGAGCACCGTTTATTTTGGGCGACTTTTGATTTTAACACGGGTTCATAAACCATTAAGGTTGCGAGGTCGAGCCCTCATGTAACAGAGAGGGTGGTGTCTAGGGGTATGTTGAATGAAAGAGAGACGTTAAAGTTTTAGGATATTTAATGACATCTACAGGTTGTTAAACCTGACTAGGCGCGCGCTGCTGGGGAAGAGTAAGTCTACCCCTTCTCCCGCTTACATCCGGGGGTTACAGAGATTGGCGCTGGTGTCGCCTGAGCGTATACAACATATATTACATTTTGAACTTCAAAATCTTTGTCATCTTAATATATTGAAGCAGCTATTCATTTTGAAATGGCATTTTTGATAGGAAGGAATAATATTTGCTCGCTATTCCTCATAACTATTTTTTATTTCAATATATATAAAGTTTAGTGAGGAAGTATTTGATGTTATAATTTACTGTTGTGTGTGTGTTGAATAATTTTTTAAAAATTGTTTCATATGTATAAAATTTCTATCAATATATGTATAAAATCTCAATAACTTGACATGCTATCTTTGTATACTTTTTATGTGGAGGATTTAATCAGATAACATTTCATTCTCCTAAATTCCACACCACCACACATTCACAACAGGAAACTGTGATTTTTAGAATTTCAGTGTTGACTGAAATGTTATACTTCTTTGTGTATCCAGTTTCTTTTATTTTATTCAAACAAATATGTGAATGCAGTTTTTAAATTTCTTTTTAAAACACTACTGTCTTTCCAACTCTAACTCGGGGATTATATTTCTGAAATTTTAAAAGCATTTTAATAAATTGTGTACAATTCAGGATTAATTAAAATTTATTGCTGAAGTTATTTTAAAGTTCAGATTTTAGATAATTTCCACAGCCATATACTATTTCAAATTTAATGTATTATTGAACATTCTATGCCTGGACAAATTATGCTCACAAAAGGGAAAAATCACTCTACCTTAGTTTACTAGAAGAAAGTGGCAAAATCTTTTCTGTGTGTAACTCAGTAACATTAAATTAAGGACATGAAAACTGAAAATGGATGATATTGGATTACTCCAATAATTCTCAGTCCTTTCTATTAAAAACAAAAAGAATTTAATCAAAATAATGGTTGAATGTAAATTTAATTTGTCGTTCTTTTTTTTCTCTTTCACTATTTACCTTTATTTCAAAGTGAATGCTTTTTCATACTTTTGATTTTTTCTAACATGTCTCTATTCAAATTAACTTTTCTTATATTTTATTTGGAGGATTGCTATGAAAGAGACGAAAGTGTGGTTCTACAATATGATAATTGGATCCTCCTAGACCAGGAAAAGTGAAGGATTTAGGACCACGCCCTAAAATACTTTCCTTTGAAACTTCTCACTCATCTCATTCACATGGGGGGAGGGGGCTATTTTACGACACCGACACTTGAACACAAACGCGCCTTAATTAGCTTGTTAACAAAAACGTGGGAACCGTTCTTCTCATTTCTTTTCCCCTGATTTATTCTTTTTGGCTAGATATTTTTTAACTCTATATCTTGATTAGAACGAATATTTTAATTATATTACAACGCAAAATATTTTAAATGTAAACGGATTAATAATTTTTTTTTGAATTTCTGTAAAGTATTAATAACATAAAAGTAGACATTTTAATCAATACTGAAAAATAATTGCAAAAATGTATGTCTCTATGCTGTACATCAAATATTATCATTATTACACTTTTATTAAGTTTTTCCACGCAATTTATTTGTGAGAAATTTAATGAAAATATTATTGTATGTGAAAAATATACATCTAAAAAAAATTATATCGAAGTCATGCTTCTATTAGAAGTCTATTTTTATAACTATTCGACGGTGTGTGAAAACTTCATGTAAGATTATAGCGAGATAAAAGGTCAAAGCAAAATGACCATAGAAGTAGTACATATATATATTTTACATTTTCTAAAAAATATGAATTTTTTCGTTTACTTTTTTGCTGGTTCTTTTTTAAGTTGCTTACTTAAAAAATGAATGTTTTAAAATCATTAATTAAACTAATTGTTTTTAAAAATTTTATTTCCCCTTCCCCCCAAAAAATATATAATTTTTAAAAACACCTAAGGAGGGAAAAAACCTTTATACATTGTAAAAATCAATCTTTGAAAAATATTTTTAAAAATTATTACAGAAGGCTAGAAACGTTTTAAAGCAAACTTAATCAATATCCAACAGTAATTACGCTCTCTACAATAAAAAATATAGATGTGAGCAGAAACTAATATTATAAAAAAAGTAAATAAATAGATTTTTCGTTAATTTCTGATTGAATTTCGTTGGCTGGTCTTTTGTTAATATCGCACTTCGAAACAACGTGAGGGGTATAGAGGTGACGAACTTCGTAATTTTAAATCACGATGAATTGAGGAGGAGGACACCTGATTTGACATTTTACTCTCCAGACTGTTCGGATTGGAAATACACTATTAATATTTTTTTTATTTAATATAGAGTTATATAACAGGGGCGTAGCTAGGTAACCAAACGCCTTGGTGCAACAAAAAAACAACAACACCGAAGGTCTTATTTTGATTGGACTTTATCATGTAAAAATATATTATTATTTTAAATATACAAAGCTATTTTAACATCAGCCCTTTATCATGATCTGCAGAATATAGGAAGTGGCCGTGTTAGCCTAGTGGACAAGGTAACAGACTAGTGGCTGGTATGTCATGAGCTCGAGCCCAGTACCACTGAAGACCCGCAGTGTAGGGGAGCAATGCACGTCAAATCTGTTTAAAGCTCAAAAGTCCTCCCGTTGGTGTGGTGTGGTAGTTAGGAAAGGGGATGCTAGCTCTGGCGTCGTCCTCGTCACATGACCATGGTTCAAAATTACGAGGTTCGTCGCCAAAAGCCCTCGATTGAAAGGTGCGACGTTAATATTCACTCACGCAGAACAGAGGAAAGTAAAGCTACATACTACTTACATGTGTGTGTATGAGTTTTCCTGAGTAAACTTTAGTGATTACCCAGGTTCGATTTAACACGGGATAGACAGGAAACGATACAAAAAATAAGCATGAACATGAAAATGATACAATATTATAATTATTTTTAAAAAACACCCCTGCAAAAGTGGGAGTGGGACAAAATTACATAAATCTATTTATTACAGATACGAGTTGTGGTGAAATACTCGAAGAGGAAAATAGCTTATTATGAATAATACTGTTATTAAAAAAATTACCAAGAAGAAATAGCTTCCTGTGTAAGTTTAAGATGCATTTTTCATGGAACCTGAAGCTTATTTTCAAGTAACACTTGGAAAAATGAAAAAAATTGAAAAATAACATAAATTTTCAATAAGTAAATTCGCAACATCATACACACAAAGGAAAGGAAAGAGAGGTGGGAGGTCCCTGAACACTCCCAAGGTGTTATCCTTCAAAATTGGGGTGGAACCGAGTCAAATCGTACTGTCACCTGCATGGTGCTCAAAGCTACGGCTAACGACAGGCGTACAATCTAGCCCGATGCCATGATGAATATCGTGGGCCTCGATCTGACTACGTCAGACAGGTGGCATTAGTAACAGCAACAAGGAAAGGAAGGATTTTCTCTCTGAATTGTTTAAATTTATTTTTAATTTTAAGAAATACTTAAATAGCAGATAAATTTAAAATTTTAGGTTTTTTTCAGAATACACAAGCATTCTTCCGTTTTCAATTTTATAAAAGAATGTAGAACGTTAATGTACATCCTTCAAAAGTTATCTAGTGAAAAAGGAGAAGAAAGCCAATCAGTTTTTATTCTTTTTGTGTTCATACTTTTTGCTATTGAAAAAAATTGAATAATTCCATAACAAAATTTTCTTTGATGCTTTAAAGTTTGTACTTTACAGGGAAAAAAAGTGAAAAATAAAGCTTCATATGCAATTTCAAAAATTAGCTTCAAAAATTTCCCCTTCATTTTGTTACAAGTAATCGTGAATCGCAATACAATCAACATCATATGTACCAAATATTCACATGCACACAGAAATTTGTAAAATCAAGAAGCTCCAAACAGTGTTATGCATGACAAATATTTATATCTTATTTTCGAAACATGTAATTAAAAGATTTTAAAAGTACAAATTTTATGTTTTATTTAGAAATTAAAGATGCAAAATCTTACATAAAAGTTCTTAAAAATCAATGCTGAAGCACGCATAAAATACTTTGCAATAGTAAAATTTCAACATTTAAATTAATAAAACTGAACCGTAAAAAATATGTTATACAAAATTTATAAACACATTTCTGTTAAATTATATCTAGCAAAAAGTTTAAGTGAACATTTCGTATATAAATATAGATGCGATTTTTTTTAAAGATGAGCACTAAGTAATTTTTTCCCCTTAGAATACATACGAAAACTTAGGACTTCTCAGATTTTATAAATTTGGTTGTAATAGGCTTACAAAGGAAGGGCGGTCATCTATAAAGTTTTTTAAGTACCACCAATTGTCTCACGGAAAATATTAGGGACCCCCTATAAAGTCTGGTTTTAAGCCCCAAGCAGGATTTTACAAAGGATTACTTATTCGACATCAGTCAGTCTATGGGGCCACTTGAATCCTGGGCCTCCCTGAGATACGGGGGTATACTTTAAGCCGCTGAGTACTACTAACATTTTTTTAAAAAAATATATAAAATATATTTTGAAGAATTTAAGTATTAAATAAACGGAATTAACTGATTAAATTTGATGTTTTGTGAAAAGTAGTGAAAAATAAATTAGCCGCTCGCATCAATAGGATGACGTTTACTGTAACGACCATTAATTAAAAAAATTGAAGTTAATTTATTATTTTCAAGTCAAAATGTTAACATTCGTCAAAAACGTTTATATTCTGGATAATCTGTGCATGTTTTCACTAAATATTTCAACGTGGTTGACAATATCATATGGAATTGCCTACATTTATTCCTAATAATGTAAATGAAAATGACTTTGGTATTATATGCTGCATTAATTTTGTAAGACAGAAAATCATCATTTTTTCAGTTTATTACAGTAAAGTATTTATACTATTTAAGGGATTTTCTCAAAATTTTCTTCCTTGAATTACTGATTTCAATACACATAACATATTAATTAAAGGTAATAATAGTACTATAAATGAAGGGTTTGGAATCACAAACAACTGAAAATTTTAATTTGGATAGGCGACGCAGTACCTCGAATTTCTGAAATGCTAGTGACAAATATGTGACACCGTATCTCGTTTCTCCCATCCATATTACGCCGTCTAAGGATTGCAAGGATCAAATTCGTTTAATATGAAGCATACTACAACATTCAAAACAAAGGGTCGTGAATGAAATCAAGATTCGAAACCATAGCTCATTTATAAACCCCACTTTTTTTAGCCTAACCATAACCCAAATATAAATTCTAATGCAAGCAAATGAATATAAAAATTGCCATAAAACTTTCTAAACCTGATGAATTTTATTGAAACAGATGTATGAAATGAAATAACTGGGGAGTTTGTGAAATTCATATATAGGATGAAATCATTTTAATACAATTTAGGGTGTTTTCCAATCGAAAAAAACTTTTTATAATACTGAATTATCTGATGCCTTAAATTCATTTCATTTTTTTAAAAAAACTTTCTTTTATATATTAGAAAATTACATTTAATGACAAATTCCTGTAATATCCTGAAATAATTTTTTTAAATATCAGTGAGACTTCGACATTTATATAAGTGGCATTCGAGATCTGATTCCAATACAAAGACAGAGACGGATTAAGTTAGTTGGAGGCCCCTGGCGGTAAAAGGTTTGAGGCCCATGAATTCAAGAATAAAAAACTAAAATAGTGAAAAAGTTCGTTAAACTTAAAATCTCGTAATAAAATGTATAGCTATATTAAAACTCAATTGCTCAAGATAAACCTTACTTTAAAAAAAAATTAAAAACTTTATTAAAGAGCTTGTGCAATTTTGCTGTAAAACGTTATGTCTTGATTTCTTTTTGGCAAATTCATCAATTTTTTCCCGTGTCTATTTTGTCCAAAAAAATCTTGTTTTATACGTAATATGTCATGGTTGTTCATCTTGTCTCCTCTCTCATAGCATTCTTAAATAATTTTAACGCGCCTTAAAACTGAAAAAGATCACTCACCTGATACATTTGTTATCGGTATTGTTAAATATATTTTCAAAAGTATGTCTGCACATTAGGGAAAATCGATACCATCAGGGCCGACTCTAGCAGTTTTGCCGCCCTGGACAAAGTGGAAAATGACGACCCTCTCCAAAGCAAGAAATCATAATTAAAAAAGATAAATTGTTCACATCGATACACAACTATAAAACCTGAATAATTCTGACGAACAAAAATGCATCCTAAATATATATATATATATATATATATAAAGCACATTAAATCTTTCATGTTTGGATTAAGTAAGACAGAAATATGTATTACAGATAATATACTAAATTCAGATAAATTTATAGATAGTCATGCTTTATATATCACTAGCTGTTACCCGCCCGCTTCGCTGGGTATTTCATGATGTTTTATAAATTTTTACTGCTTATATATATGTATAAATTATTGATATCTAAGTCCTAGCATTAAGAATTCGATTGAATTGAAAAATATACTTATACCTGTAACTGTCACCTGTTGATAAAAAAAAAAAGGGCAGAACTCATCTAATTTGTATTTTCTAAAAATCTCTAAAATTGAAGCATAGAATGATGTTTGCTCTTTCGTAACTCAAAAACCAAGTGGATTCCCGCAAAACCAATTTTCGGTGGATCTCTACTCCGTAAATTGAACATGCAAGCCAAATTTCAAGTCTAAATCTAACAGAAAAAAGCAAAAGTTTTATTATAAATATCCCCGTTATCCCGTTGTGAGCCGTTTTCCAAAATTACCGCTCTTAGCGGATTTCAATTCAACAAAAGAAAAATGCAAACCAAATTTCATTATTATAGTCCTTGTAGCTCGAAAAAAGTAATTTTTTTGTCAATACGTCCCAGTAACCCCCTGCAACCCCCCAGAACTTGATTTGCTTAAAATTTATTCTTAGTGGATCCCTATTCAACAAAAGAAACATGCTTAACAAATTTCAAGTATATGGGTCTAACAATTAAAAACAGGAATTTTTTTCTGTAACTCCTCTTGACCCTCACAAACATCCCTGGGGTCAATTTTCGTTTTACTCTTTGTTAGAGGAACTCAATTCCATGAAAGGAACATGCCTACCAATTTTCAAGCAGGATGATCAAATAGTTTAAAAATGGAAATATTTATCGATTACGCCTCTTAATCTCCCAAAATTAAACTTGATAGTTGATATTCGCGAAACCCATTTTGTAGCGGTTCTCTACTTTACGAAAGGAATCTGCTTATCAAATTTCAAGACTGTACGTCTGATTGTTTAAAAATGGGATAGTTATCTATAACGCCACTGGAGCCCCGCAACGCCACTTCTGGGTCTGTTTTCACAAAACCCATTTGTAGGGGAATTGCACTCTATGAAAGGAATCTGCTTAGCAAAATTTGAAGACTGTGCGTCCAATTAATTAAAAATGCAAAAAAATTATCAATAACGCCCCTTGAACCCCCGCAACACTACCTAGGGGTCGATTTTCACAAAACACATTTTGCAGTGTATTTCTATCCTATGAGAGGAATCTGCTAACCAAATTTTAAGACTGTTAGTCTAATAGTTTAAAAAAAGAAACAATTATTTATATCTGCCCTTAAACACCCCTTGGGGGTCAATTTTCTCCAAACCCGTTTTGTAGCGGATATTTACTCCATGAAAGAAACATTCCTACCAATTTTCAAGCAGGTAGGTCAAATAGTTTAAAAACGAAAATATTTATCTCTTACGCCACTTATTCCCCTGCAACGCCACTTAGAGGTCTGTTTTAACAAAACCTTCTTGTAGCTGATCTCTACTCTATGAAAGAAATATCTTTATCAAATATAAAGACTGTGCGTGTCTAATAGTTTAAAAATGGAAATAATTATCTATAACGCCCCTTAAGTCCCCTCAACGCCACTTGGGGACAATTTTCACGAAACCCATTTTTAGCGTATCTCTATCCTATGAGAGGAATCTGCTTACTAAGTTTCAAGACTGTACGTCTTATAACTTAAAAATAGGAATTTATAACGCCCCTTAAACCCCCCGCCCCCGCAACACCCCTTGGGGTCAATTTTCTCAAAACCCATTTTGTAGCGGATATTTACTCCAGGAAAGAAACTTACCTACCAATTTTCAAGCAGGTAGGTGAAGTAGTTTAAAAACGGATATATTTATCTATTACGCCCCTTAATCCCCCGCAACGCCACTTAGAAATCTGTTTTCACAAAACCCGTTTTGTAACTGATCATTATTCTACGAAAGGAATCTATATATCAAATTTAAAGACAGTGCGTCAAATAGTTTAAAAATAGAAATAATTATCTATAACGCCCCCTAAGCCCCTGCAACGCCACTTGGGGGTCGTTTTTTAGCAAACTCATTTTGTAGCGGATCTCTACTCTCTGAAAGGAATCCGCTTACCCAATTTCAAGATTGTACATCAAGTAGTTTAAACATGGTAACAATTATTATTAAAGCCCTTAACCCCCCGTAACACCCCTTGCGTTTCGAATTTCGGAAAATCCTTTCTTAGCTGATGTCTACTCTATCAAAGGAACATGTCTACCAAATTTCAAGTCTGTAGGTTGAATAGTTCCAGAGATTTCGTGATTAGTCAGTCAGTCAGTCAGTCAGTCAGTCAGTCAGTCAGTCAGTGAGTGAGTCGCTTTTCTCCTTTATATATATAGATAAGAGACATTCTCAAATTTCTGAAGCATAAACATAAAATAAATGTCAATGTAAATAAAAAATATCAAACAGAATATTGTACATTATTATATATGAATAAATCTTTTGATAATATTAATTTTTCTAGCATTTTTAAAAAACACATGTCAACTTTCCCAATTCAAAATATCACTATTAAAAAGGCTTTTAAATATAATAAAAAAATAGGTAGATCAATTTTTAACTATAATGCACCTATCAAGCAAGAAAATTTAATATGTTATTGTAATGAATTTAAAGAATTCAAAGATAACTATCACCAGCATGTTATTACTGGTGATCTCAATATTGTAAAAGACAATAATCTTAGAGATATAATGAATAAAGGTACTGGTTTTAGACTTATGATATCCAATAATAATAAAATTATCAAAAATCAGTTATATAATGATATTGAGCAATTCATTTACAAAATTGCTATTAAATATAGTATGCCTATAGAGGCATTCACAGAGTTTAAATGTAACATTACACAACAGATTAATACATATAACTTTAGTACAGATAGTAACATCTTTTTTAATGATATTAAAAATCAGATTAAAAAATTACAAAATAAATTTATTATAGTTTATATTGATAAAGTGCCTGGAAATTTTGCCTTCATTTGTAAATACTATTATAGTTTAATGCTCAACAAACATTTTGAAAATAATACAGCTTTTATTAGGTCATCAATTTCTGATAGAGAAATAAATAATCGAATTTTGGCTTTTCATAAACAATTAAAAATACAAATTAATAATAATTTTAAATTTCCACATGTATTTCTTACTCCTAAATTTCATAAAAATCCAGTAAAGTTTAGAACAGTTACTAATGGTTTTAATACATATATATCAGCAAATCAGGCAAAATTCTACATGAAATGTTACAAGATACAATAAATAATCTAAAAACTTCAGCCATTCTTAAAAATAGTACAGAATTTATTGCACAAATTAAAGATAAAAAAATATTTTCAGTATTTAGTTTAGATTTTGAAGATCTTTTTAACTCAATTAATATTGATGATATGATAAAAACACTAGTAAAATTACATAAAGATAATTTGTTTAAAAATGTCAACTATGATAGATTTGGTTCTCTACTTAGGTTAGTTCTAAAAGAGAATTATGTTTATCATAATGGTAATTATTTATCAACAGATTAAGGGTCTACCACAAGGTGGCCCAGCTAGCAACTGTCTTGCCAATTTATATTTACATTATTTTGAAAAATAGTTTCACAGACAACTTAGAATTTTATTTTTTTCGTTATATAGATGATATAATCATTTTTGGCAAGCAAGACAACTTTATACCTAATATTAATTTTTATCCACAATATCTTAATTTAATACAGACAAATAGTAACAGTTACGAAGCAAATTTTCTTGATATGGAAATTAAAT
>BMAO01038897.1:0-18633 GCA_019973975.1 Trichonephila clavata | reverse complement strand
ATCGACCACTCTAAATATTTGAATTATAATTTAGCTATGGTGACTAATCGTCACTTTAATATCTTCAACTATCTCATCTCTGGAACTCGCTATCAATATATTAATACCTGATCGGTAGACATCTCTCCTCGTAGTCAGATTTTCTATATCTCCCTCTCCATATGACTCCGTCTATATACTGCTAGAAAATCTAGACTATATATAACCCGATATAATCTGCATATCACGGTTTCTTCTTCAAAATGGTGGTTATGATTCATTTCAATTGATATCCGAAAGATGTTCCAAGAGGATTAGATGAAGGACACGTATAGATCCGTAACAGTTATCATTTAATCTAACAAAGTAGTCTTCCCTTTCAAGGTTTTTTCTCCCGCAGAACTTTCCTCGTTACATGCTAATAATTTTTTTTATTTGTCTTTTGTTGAAAAAATGCTCTCACTGTTGGAGTCTATTTTCTGAAACTTACTCGTTTTCAATTAAATTGAAGCCTCTTCACATTCCCTACTGTCATTCGATCTTCTGATTGTTTGATTCTGTTCTTTAATGTCTTGCTCTTGCTCGTACATTTCTCATGCATTCTATTGACAGCTCCTGATTGTGAGAATTCAGCAGTTCTTGAACAAAAATACTACCCACTTCTAAATTTATTTGCTTGGCAAGATAAACAGCTTTTCAATCTCATTAACCAATATCACCAACTTTAGCAATTTTTCTCTCTCAAACAAATGATGAATTGACAAGATAGTAAAATCGTGTTAATTCCGGGTTCGCATAAGTCAGGGTAACGTAAATCGAGGTTACTATATGAAATTCAGCAACTTCTTCTCCTTTTTATATTATGTTACACGAGTGGTTACCTAACCTACTTATTATAAACTAATTTACTGTTTAGAGTTAAGGGATGCAAGATATCGCGAGGATATCCTCTCTAACTTGGGTTCTTTTCCGTCCAGCCAAATTGAAATTTTCAGCCAGAACCACACCTCCTCAATACAAGTGAACATCGCAACCGAATAGTATTTGTCAGTGAGATAGATCGTACCGAGGGATAGAGAAGATTGTAGATACTTGAGGACGATATTGTCACATTGATTTGTGCCAAAGCCATATTGTCGTGTTCACTTTTAGAATTCAAGATTGCGGAGATTTTAGAATTATCAAGCCCCCGGGTAGTTGCATCTTGTACAAAATTGATTCTTACCCTTTACCTTGTTTTATCTGCATATACGTAGTCATTTCTAGTGTTCGACTCTATAAAAGTTAATTGTTGCGTAATGTGACGGTCTTCATCAAAGGATCCATTTCACGTTAGGAACTAGTGACGTCTCAGCGGTCCTGGAGTTTCGCGTGGGAAGTTATCTGAGGCTGGACACTCCAACGCTGATTTTCAAAGGCAAGTCTAACTTTGACCTCCCTTTATTCAGTTGACAGAGATGTGACCGGTGCAGTTACAAAGCCAATCTCTGGCTTCAAATTCCACCGCGTGAGGGGTGACTAGGACCAATAGACGAATAGTAATCCCAGTCACGTCCAAACAGAAGGGATTCTGCATCACGCGAGGCTTGAAAGAGTGTGACGCATTTGATATTTAAAGAGACACCCCTAAAGGGGAAATCCAGAGACTCTCGATACGCTAAAGGCTTCACAGACGCTAAAGAGACACTTCTACAGGCTTCAACACTCTTTGAACCACAACACACTCCAATGAACGCTTTCTCCGATTGATTCCAGATTCATTTGGACTCGTTCAGACCTACAGTAATCTATCAAGATTCGCACCTACGAGCATCTCAATGTCGTCCCAAAGCAGCCTTTCACAGAAGTGATCCAGCATTAAGAGTAATCGGCACCCCCTATCCGCTAATGTTAAATTGAGCATTTTTATGTACCTTTTTCTCAGAAACTATAAATGTACATACTTAAGAGGACGCGGTTACGATTTAAACAAAAATCTTTGATTTTATGGTTTTTACAATTTTTTTCCTGTAACCTATGTATATGCAATACTTAAGACAGAATATTTGCTCAAAATATCACAAAAAAGCAATCCATTTAATTTTTTAAAAAAAAATTAAAAACATTTGAGGTAATTTAAAACGCTACTCCTCGTACAATAATTGACGTATCACACGGAAATTTGATTTACATATTTGTCAAACCATGTACAACAAAAGTTGGTATGGTTGGAGATACAATGATTCAAATTCCTAAAAAAATTTTTTTTATGAATTATTATGAAAAAATCCTTAAAAAACATGTAAATTCTAAGTTCAAATATTTTTAAAACATATGTATTGCTTTGATTCAAAAATGCATACCAACTTTTGTTATATATATTAATAGCAATCTGTAAAAAAAAATTCAAAACATTTCATGCAATAGAAAAAAGCCTTAGCATTTTAAATGAAAGAAAACAAACGATTTTTTTTGTTCTGAATAAATCAATTAAAGTTTTTATTTACTGTAAAAAGATATATATAAGTGCAATAAAATTACTAAAAAATTACTGTATATACTACATGCACATGATAAAAGTTTTATAAAGTTATTATATGAAAATTATAATTTTTTATGTTTAAAATTAAAATTTCAGTACCTTACATTTTAAAAAATTGCGATAAATAACATACGAACCCATTTTACGATGATTTTAAAATAATTCTAGTTTATATCTTCATATTTTTTTTTATCATTTATTTTTAAAACAACCCAGGACTATATGTAATCCTTCTTTTTCTTTGAATATTTTTCTTTTCGCATATTGGCTAGTTTTACTTTTCGACGAGCTATGCGAAAAGCAAGATTATTTTGGCGATTTCTTTCTTTTTTACGTCTGTAATCACGGGGACAGCAATTTTTACTGCTTCTTCACCAAGATCCAAATTAGCTGCCTTTTGTATTTCTTTTAAGGCTTTCAAAGTACCAAAGTTATATTCTGATACTGCCTCAGAAACAGCTATATTTACACGTCGTGATTTCGCTGAAATTTCTTTAGAGCATTTACTCCAAATCACGCTATGCAGACTCTCGTTGCTGTTCTGAGTCAGACATCTGGCACATCCTTTCAAAAGACTATCAGAAGCTAACCTTTGATATATTGGAACAATTTTTGTCAAGTAATCTGATTTATTGGTGTTCCAATATTAAATTTATGTGGTGCAGGTTTTTCACCTTTAGCTAAGGCTCTTCGATAAAAACACCACGAATCTTTGCCAGGAGGACATTTCATGTGCATTGGATTTTTATCTGTCGAGATACTGTGATAAAGCATAGCATATATAGATTTTTTCATGCCCTGAATATCTCCTTTGTTTTCCAGAATAGCTTTCTGATAATACTGCGTTAGTTTTTTTTATCGTTGTTTCTTTTAGGCTGCCATAAGATTTCCTCCTAAAGTGATACCTTTAGCTCTCCAATCTTTCACAAGATTGCGTAAGCTGGTGCTTAACCTTTTACTAACGTGATTAATACACTCTTCTTTCAAAATTTCAACATCTGGTCCATATATTTTTAGGCTATTTAAGAATTTATGAGTTTTAGCATCACCATCAGATAACAATGTTGTGTAACGGAAACCACATGCTTCTGATCGAGACCAAATTTTAGCTGCAGCTTTCATTTCCATTGCTCCTGATGTCCCAACGTGGTTAATCTGGCAGGAATTTTTGTGGCCAGAATACCAAACATCGTATTCAGCTGTAGTTTCGCCTAATTCATTTTTCGCACTTATACATGTTGGACAGTACTTGCTCATAATTTCATAGTCAATAACATATCCTGTTAAAGTGTCGACTACACAGCCAACACCGATTTGGGATGTGTGTCCTCAGGTTAACCATGTCCCATCAAAAGAAACAGCAATATCAGTAACTGTATTTGACCCATTTTGATTAAATTTGCTGTATGCATTTTGAACGCTGTTATGTACATAGTTCAACACAGTTTGGGAAGCAAGAGAGACTGAGTTAATGTAGCATTTAATTTCATTAAAAGTTTTACTCGACATCAAAGGCATATTGAGAAACATGCAAAATTTTTCAACCGATGCATGGCCCCCACTGATTGCAAGAAATGCTTGAACAGCACGAACATTCACATCGAAAGGTGTAGATGTATTTGATTTTTTTTCAAGTCTTGGAGAAGTAAAGCATTCCATTTTTTGCTCAGAGCATGTTTTGCATACCAGTTTCAATTGATGCGAAACCCCATATTTATGTCCAAATTCAAGTTTTAAAGTTGACTGGTTACAGATACCACAAAGAGTATACTTGAAAATATCACACAAGGCATTTTTGTCAACAATTATATAACTTGGTCCATTATAGGTATCAGCAACATTTTCTTGTTCTAGTACACTTTTCTCTTGCATAGAAATTCTTTCATTTTTTAAAATTCTATCACCACTTGAGTGTTGAGCAACATTTGAATTGTGCTCTGAAATGTCCATATTGCTTTCAGTTTTTGTTTCAGTGCACCATCGCTTTTGAATACTCAATTTACTTGATTTGTTTTTCCTCTTCGTGCGAGGCATGTTTAACTATTAAAATGCTGTATTAGAATACGTTTAAATATATAAAAAAAAAACTGTTAAACTGATAACGATAAAATAATTAGTCTTGAAAAAGACTTTTTTTGGTAAGCCGAAACTAAATATTTCAAAAATATGAAATAAAAATTAGCAGAATAAAGAACGCAGTATAGCTCAGCAAATGTAAACAAACAATTTGAATGGATTACAATCTCTTCACTTTATTTTAAAACTGCTTAACTGTGTTAGAATTAATTAAATTGGCTCGAAAATGAAAAGTGCGTTTGCTAAAGCAAAATGATGTCAGAATGTGAATTCTGACGAGTATATTAGTTATCATAACTTTGGATTTTTTTAATTTAGAGCTCTGAAATTTTGTGAGATAATAGAGAAATGTATAAGGAATAATTTAGGCAAAATTGTTTTTTGATTTTTTGACCGATTTTCGTCAATTGAATCGTACCGTGTCCCCTTAAAATTTTTTCTGTATATTAATTAGCTTTTTCAAATATATTGTTTAGTTTTTTCAAAAACATTCATCGCAACAGTATCACTATGAATTTTTTGAAAAATGTCATTTTGAAGTATTATGGGAATATTAATAAAAGCTCAGTTCAATATATATAGTTAGATATCAGTAATATTCAGTGAAGATTGCAAGTGCTTCCGTTGAATAGGTTCTGAGAAAAAGGTACACGCATTTTTAAAAACACCGTTTTGAGATAATAGCATTTTTATTATAAAATGTCACTTCATCAAAAAAATTATGAATTACAATCTGTATTTGCACTATTTTTTTAAATACTAGCTTATTCTCAATAACTTTTAGGACTTTTTACTTATTTCTTTTACTTAGATTTCTCAGAAAATACATATATAGAATTTTTCACTTTTAATCTATCGAGATATTTTATAGCATTTGCATCATTTTTCTCAAATTATGCATCAATTTTTGAAGAATTTTCTGTTCTGATACATTATTGCCATCCAAGTTGATTATAAATTATCTTAAAATACCATGTGAAAATGTGTCAATACATGAAAATATGGCTTTGGTAATACATCATTATACGACATTTCGAAAAGTTTCATTAGTGTTTTATAAATTCACATGTAAACACAATTTTTTAAAGTATTAGAATTAAAAGAATTCTTAAAATATTACATAAATGCGCGTCACCGACATGCTCGCACTGGCGCACCAGTAATTGTTTAGCTAACCTATATTTACATTTTTTTGAAATTGATCATATTTTTAATGAATCTTTCTTACTTTATATAATAATCTTTACTATGATATAATAATTTTTGGTAAAAATAGTGAATTCAAACCAAATATTATGTTCTACCCTGACAATCTCAACCTTCTTAAAACTAATGTTAACTCTAATATGGTTGAATTCCTAGATTTAGACTTGCATCTTATTGACAATAGAGTAGTCTGTAACATTTATGACAAAAGAGATTCTTTTAGTTTCCATGTAATTAAAATTCCTGTATGGAACAGCAATTTGCATCTATCAATTTACAGAAATATTGTTTTGAATTTTTTACTTAGGAATGATAACTACCAACAAAATAGATAAATTTAATAATATCAAGAAATTCTTCCAATGCTGCTTAGATCATGACTATCCTTTTAACTTCTTAAGAACATATATTCATCACAAATACATTAATCATCTTGCTATTTCTGATTTCAAAACCACCATACAACAATAGGATTTCAAAGTCAGCATTTTAGTGGTTTTGCTGTGAAGATTCTGTTTTAACACTCTTCACACAGTTTATTTTTTCCACACCCTTCTTAAAAATCTTATAAAATGAAAAATTTCTACATTTTTGGCAACCAAACCAAATTTCTACATTTTGACAACCAACCAATTTTCTACATTTGTGACAACCAACCAAGTTATAGCCTACCAAATTTGAATGTAATCTTTCTTCGGCGTCTTCCTTACAAGCTGGTATAAAGGATGCGTTTAAGTGCAATTTAGATTTTTATCACAACATATAAAAGCTTTCCATCGGTTTCAAGAGTGTTGGATCTCCTGGAATAAGCTCTGTGAGCAGAAGTTTTAAAATCTTTTTGGAAGAATCCTTTTACTGGGTAATTCTTTTGATATTTTTCTGCTTAAAAATTTTGGGAGAATTTTTGCTTAATAGTAGTCGGTTGTTCTTTCATATTTCTATGAGATTTTTTATACTTGAATTTTTTATATTTAAAATTTCTATTTATTTTATTTTGGTCTTTCCTACCGAATTGCAAAGGGGGAAGGTTGGCGTCTTCAAACTAGTTTAACCCCACTTATTCGGTCCTAAGTCCGAAATTGCATTTTGACTCGCTAGGTTCTTATTTGTATTTCATTAGATTTGATCTTAAATTTAAAAATTTTTTTTTTTTTATTTCCTGTTATGTTCTATATTTTATATAAATTTCTTCCATATATATATATATATATATATATATATAATATATATATATATATATATATATATATATATATATATACATGTGAATCAAATGTATTTTAATAAACTTAATTTTACTGAATACGTGTTTTTTGCAATATTCTTTAACACGAAAAAGATATTTCGGTCCCTTTAATTTCGCGTTAAACGATTTTCACTGTATATGCATTGTAGCTCAAAGTTCTCTGTACCAAAGAAATTTTTTTTTCTTTTTGGGAGGAAGAGAAATGTGTGAAGGAAAGTATATTCAATTTGAATAAATTGCCGGAAATTGGAAATACTGCCCGAAACGCGGAACGTTCTCCCCACATAGTTCTAAAAATTTTAACAGGCAAAATTCGGAACTAGAAGGAATGTTAGAGGGAGAAAAGGACAGAGGAGTTCAATAAAGCTAGAGGGAATTTTCGGGTGGAAATCATAAAACTATAGATTCTATTCAGAGTAGGAAAATTGGGAATTCAGCTTGTTATATCTGTACGCTTTATTGAACTAGTAGTAGTTGAAATTTACTTACCAAAGTCTAATTTAACCTGGGAACTAGCAGGCACTCGATACTAATGTTAATGGTCACACGGAGGGATTGAGTCACCCAAATCCATTTTTATAATTATTTTATAATTATTTTTATAATTTATAATTATTTCTCTGAGAAAGTATACTTACCCACTTTTAAGGACTTTTCAATTTTTCTTTAATATTTCGAGAAATAATATCAATCAAACTGAACTAAGAAGTTTAATAAAGGACACAGATCACAAATACTTTTCTCTAACATTAGAGGGATGTTATTTGCAGCCAAAACTGTCACATTTTGTTCAGGTCATTGTAGTTTTTCTGTCCTTTAATAATCGACAATTAGCAGGTTGAACTTTATATTGTGTCTTTTTGACAGGCAAATTGCGTTTTGTGGTGCACTTATGGCTTCATATTTTTCTTGATAGTGTTCTTGAGAAAGCATTTGAAAATTTTCCTTTCAACTGAAACGTTTCATGTTTATCACTTTTCTTTACTTTGGCTATCATGAATAATATGCGCTATTTCAGTAGGTTCTTCCCTTGCTTGATCGGTTTCAACTTCCTTCAATAGGTATCACAGATGCCCATTTCTTTTTTATATTCTGCTCATTTACATTAAAAGCCACAATAAGTCGTACAACACAGCAATCAAAACCAATAAAATGTTCAAAGGGGGAAAATTAACCCGGTCATAGAAAATATTTTGGAACAAAAATGGTCATGCGGGGAACTCAATCAAAACAAGTACCTTAAGATTGTAGAAAAACGTGTTGCCACTCCCAAAAAAGGAGACATGTGATAAATAAATTTTAGTTTTCATTAAGACTGTCATACAGGTCGATCTTGTCAAGGTCATTGGTAACAAATAAACAGTTTTCCCAGAATTAACTATTTCGTGAGCTTGGGGTGACTCTGTGCCCCGGGCTAAGAATATACTTATTTACTTAGTAGAGATGATGATGCATGACCTTTATATTTGTAAAACTATCCAAACTAGAATAATCAACACTCAGTGATGGCGCAACATTTGTTTCAGTAAAAGTTCATGTGTGTTCTTAGTTTAAAATGTATGTACAGTAGAGTCCTGAAAACTTGGCCTAATGTGGACCGAAAGGTGGCCGAGTTTGAGAAGATGCCGGGTTATCCAGAATGGATTAAAAATAATAAGAACGAGTGTTTTCTCAGAAAATATTGTACTGCTTTTGAATGTATAGTTTGCTTGAGAATACAACCGGAAATAAAACTGTCCAAATACCCTTAAACAAAGTAAAAGCACGTACTTTATGAAAGCATAGAAGATTTTATTCAGGACAATGAAAATTATTGAATGCATAATATAAAGTAATTTACTCAATAATAACTCTCTGAGTGATCAGACACACCTAAAAAAGTTATTACAAAGACATAAAGCTGTCGATAAATAAAATTAAATAGCCGAATTTGCTAAAACTGGCTGCTTGTTTAAAAAGAAATGCGTATTGTCCTGCTCTCACCCATGCTGAACTCTGCGTTTTGTAGCTTTATTACGAAGAAGATGAAGGATTAGTAAGTTCATTACCGACGCACCTTGTTGTTCAAAATATCAAAGGTTGGTTCAAACAATCTCTCACTATGAGATATGTTTTTAGTTTGTATGGAGTGCTTAACTATTTTCGACCTGCAAATTTGGGACCGAGTTATCCGGACTGTCGGCTTATTGAGGGCCGAGTTTGCAGGACTCTGTTGTACTAGAAACTTAAATGTTACGGTGCTAATTTAAAAATATTTATTATAAATGGTTAAATAATACGCAAAATCAAAAAGGAATTGAATATATTATAATAATAAAAACGAAGAAACAAAACTCACAATACAATAAAATACCTAAAACGATATTGGTTTTATTTAGAGAGTTTTTTTTTTAGTTTGAAATATGCAGTTCAACCAAAATGTTTAATTAAATTTAAAATGTAAAACTTAACAAAAAAATTTGACTAAAAATGGATAACATTCCACTTTTACTCAGATTTCAATTTGTGCATTTTGTATGGAATGAAAAACATATTTATATATAAATAAATCAAACAAATATGCACAAAACAAAGTTAATTTAGAGTAAATGAACTAAGTTCATGACAGTCACATAATAAAGAGAAAATTACATGTTCTCTATTTAATTCTTGTATTGTCTATTAATAATTTGTATTTTTAGTTCTGCTTTAGTAAAATATAGGTAAAACCAGTTTTTTATAAATGAATGTAGATGCAATAAAATTTTCCAAATAATTCTCAAAATTAAAAAAAAAAATTATATTATACATATATTTTTAACTCAAGGGCATTTTCTTGCGTTTTTTCTTTTCTTTGCGTTAATATTGTTGACTAACATGTGCGTTTTAAAAGAAAGTTTCTGCAAGAAGCAAAAGTTGGCAACAGAGAAGCGAAATAACTGATTGGTGAGAAAAAAATGATTGCTTTATCATGTGACGTCATAGTCACATGGATTTATAAACAAATGGACTTAATTCATGACGGTCCCATGATAATATAAAGACGTGTTCTACATTGAATTCAAAACGGACAATAAGTCGCCCATCCGGTATAGTGGTTAGCGACGCTGACTGCTGTTCCCTAGTTCCTGGGTTCGAATCCCGGAGAAGACATGGATGTTTGTAAATGTATAGTGTCTTCGCGGCATGGGGGTACTCTAAATAGCCTCGTGAGGTTGGTGGAAGGGGAAGAGAGGTGGGAGGCACCTGACCACTCCCAGGGTGTTCTCCCTAAAAATTGGGGTGGAACCGAGCAAAATCGTACTGTCATCTGCATGGTGCTCAAAGCTACGGCTAACGACAGGCGTACAATCTAGCCCGATGCCATGATGAATTTTGTGGGCCTCGATCTGACTACGTCAGACAGGTGGCATTAGCAACAACAACAACAACGGACAATAAACTAGCTCGTACTTTTTATTCTATTTGTATAACTTAGGTAAAATTTCAAATTGCATAGTTGGGTAAAGATGCTCAAGAGTTATAAAAAGAAATTTATGCAAAAAGATTTTAAAATTAAAGAAAAAAAGTCTTGTTTTATACATATACTTTTAAATAAAGTGACAAATATTAATTTTTTAAAAAAATGTTTCTGTAAAAAGCGTAATTTGGCAACAACGAAGTGCATGAACTGATTTGCTGAAAATAGATAATTGCATTTATCGTGACTATGACGCCACATGTGTTTTTGAACTTGATTGGCTAAAAACACGTGGTTTAAAATTATCATGTGATTATGACGTCACATGAATTTAGTCCATTATCCAGAAACACGTGATTATATTTATCATGAACTGCTTGATTGACAACACGTGATTGCACTTATAATGTGACGTCATAGTCACACGAATTTAGCCCTTTTAATCATTTCACTCGAAAGCATGCCAATTTGGTATTAAATTATAAAAAAAAATTACTTGAAGATTTCGAAACAAAAATGTCGATATAACATTTGTCAAAACATTTTGTATTTGACTCACTTTTGTTCATTTCTTGGATTTTTGTTCGCGTATAAAATAAATTAAAAATATATTTCTTAGATAAATAAAGTACTTCAATTCACTTAGGTTCACTTATAACCCAAAAAACTTTTTGAAGTGATAAATTCTTTAGGGAGCGTTTTGCTGAAGAGCGAAACTAAATTAAGCGACAGGTTCGGCTATGTTACGCGTATTCAAAAGTTCAAGACTCCATCTTGAACAGAAAAAAAGTCTTAGAGATTAGAAAAAATTTTTATCTTCAAAATTAAAAATCTGAGAAAAACACATTTTGAAGTTCTTAAAGTCATAAATAAAAATCTAATAATGCTTGCATAGCTCTAGTTTTTTAAGGTATCCGAACACTTTCGGAGTACTTTTTAACAAAATAGCATTCTAAAACATTATAAATGCTCTTTTAGGACTCAATACCAATAAATATTACTATTTAACTATCAAAATTTAAAATAAATTACCTGTATTTTACAAAAATCACAATTATAAGTGAGATTTTTGCAATATTTTTGAAAAACTTCAAAGCAGTTAGAGAAAAAGTAATAAACATATATTAGTAAAAGTATTACTAAAACAACTTAGATGCATTTATCTTGAAAATACACTAAAATTTTATTTTTAATTAAAATTTGAAAATTTTAGAGCTTATTGAATAAATATTATAAGAAATGCTGCATTCTTTTATGAGAACATTATTTAAATAACAAGCCATAACTCAAAAAGTATTCGTACAATAAGAAATATTTTAGTACATTCTCTAGAAAATAACATAAATATCAGGTTCAAAAAGTTTTATAGAAATACATTCGTAATATTTTGAGTTATCAGACTCGCCATGATAGATTTTGAGCAATTTAAACGCCCACTTCTGGTAGATCAAAAACCCACTTCCGGTTTTTCTAAATTTATAAAATTGATTGTAACTTGGCCTCTAGGTAGTGTAGAAACAAAACAAAGTATGTTTCGTAAAGTCCAAGGATAGCTCTATTCAATAAAATAAAAAAAACAAAAATATCTGTCTTGACCGAGTTTGGTTTTTTTCAACGTGTTCGGATACCTTAAAATGTTATTTTCCAACTTCTAGTTCTACATTAGTTCTTTCCAAGTTCTAGATTAAAACGCTGTTTTAATTAAATATCACTACAAAAATATTTTTTTAACTCAAAATATATTTTTTCATCATATTGATAGTATTTGTTACAGCGACAGGTTATTCAGCCTAATCTTGATACAATATTTTTACAAAAGTTTTGAAACACAGAGCATTTATGTACAAAATAATAAGGAAACTTACGTAAGCTACAAATCAGCAGGTATCTACATAAAATTTAATTTTTTTCAGTTCTAAATTGAGGTAATTTACCAAGTTTGAATTTTTATTGCGCAATTTTAAAATGCTAAAATACAGTGTTTTAGTCTTTTAAAGTTCCGCTTGGATGTCAATTTGCAGTATCAGCTGAGGGCTGATTTTTAGATACATCACTTTCACTAGTATTCCATCTTTTCAAAATATTGTTTCTCATAGCAACCTGAGAACGTTTTGACCATGGCATTTTCTCAACAGGAAAAAAAAATAATGGTAAAGATTCTAAGTTATATAAACTATTTTTTTAAAGAAAAATTGGCCTTGAAATCAATTTTAATTAGATAACTATGAGAACTCAAAAAACTCATAACATAATCAAGCATAGTAATGAAAAGTGAAATTAATAACCATTTCATACTGAAAGAGTTGATTGTACTAAAAAATATTGTTGATTAAATCAATTTAAGAAAGAAAAAAATGCTTTGAAATGAAACCTAAACCGAAACCTATGCTCATAAAACTTCAAATACCTTAAAAACTAATTTGTTATTAGATCTGAAATTTAGTGGAAGCTTTCTATTGTTATAAGTCACAAAAAAATGCAAAAAAAAAAAAAAGTTTTTTTTAGTAGTTTTGAAATTTTTAGGGTACAGTTGCGCCTTAAAAGAGATTAAATTTCCTAATCCATTATCGAAACAACGTAATTTAAATAAATTAATAAATTTTGAAAAAATTAATAATCTTTTAGGTAATTATTACAAGAAAGTTATACCATCTGTAATGGTTCTTATTTAAACAAATTAGAAGGTTATCTTAAGAAGACCAACCAGTAATACTTAGGAAATAATTATCCACACTTATATATATGACTTTGATAATGTTCATCATAATTCTTGTACAGATAGACTGACCATGAAAATTTTTTGATATACATAGGTACTTCATTCCTAACATTAGATTTTACCCAGATTATTTAACTTTTATTAAGGGCAATAGTGACAGTAAAGAAGCAGATTTTGAATTGAAAATAAGAAATCAGAGCATAATGAGTAACATTTTTGAGAAAACTTTCAAATTCAGTTATTAAAGTTCCACTTTCGAATAGCAATATTCACAGTTCAATTTATAAAAGTACAATCATAAATCACATGCAAATTGATGATTATCCAGTACGACACAAAAAAAAGACACCATTTTAATGTCCATATACAGGTATAGGAAAAAATAATAGGAAACACTCATTTAAAAATGAGTCGTACTTCAACCGCCCAATAAACAGCTGCCACGTGTCGCAACAGTATGCCACTTAGTGGCGACGAAAAGGAAGGTATCAGGCAAGTATTTTACAGTGTGAAAGTTGCTTGAGAAAATTCTGTTCCCAGTTAAGCGGGATTATGTGCGACCTCTCTGACGTGAAAAGAGGTATGGTAATTGGAGCTTGCCTCGCTGGAGCCTCCGTGTTCAGAATTGCCAACCTTGTGGGTGTTTCAAGGACCCCTGTGTCAAGGGTTATGACAGCCTACACAAACCTGGGTAAGGTGTCTTCTGCGAAGCACAACAGTGGGCGAAAGTTGAAGTTGAAGGACCGTGATAGACGTGTGTTGAAGTGGATAGTCGCCCGAAATCGCAAGACTACACTCCCGCAGATAACGTCCGAGATGAGCTCCCACCTTCTGAACCCCGTATGCATGAAAACTATTCAACGAGAGTTGCCTTCTGCGAACATCCACGGCAGAGTAGCTATTCGAAAACCGTTTGTTTCGGGCGGAATGTTGCAAAGAGATTACGGTGGTGCCGAGACCACCTAAACTGGACGCAACTGCAATGGGAACAAGTCATCTGGTCTGACGAATCCTCATTTACATTATTCCGGATCACCTGACGTGTGCTCGTCTGGCGAACACCGGCAGAAGCATTTCATGTTGATTGCCTGGTTCCAACTGTGAAACATGGAGGGGGTTCTGTAATGGTTTGGGCAGCAATATCTTCCCGTGGATATCAAGACAATTTGAGGGGGATGATCACAGGCGACCATTATCGAAGCATTCTCGCATAACATCTTCACCCTATGCTTCAGACTCTCTTTCCAGGAGAACGTCCTGTGTTCCAAGACGACAACGTCCCCGTTCACACGTCACGCTGTATTCAAACATGGTTACATGAGCATGATGATGAAGTGGAACATCTAACCTGGTGTCCTCAGTCCCCTGATCTCAATATCATTGAGCCTTTGTGGGGTTATTTAGAGACCAAAGTCCGGTGCTCGGTTTCCACCTTCTCGTACACTATTTGAACTCGAGACTGTCCTGCACGAAGAATGGATGCAAATTCCTATGAATTTTGTTCAAGACCTTTATTTTTCAATCCCACGTCGAATACAAGCAGTCATTCAGGCCAAAGGTGGCCCAATACCTTACTAATTAAAAATTTTAATTTTTTTCACAGGTGTTCCTATTATTTTGTCCTATACCTGTATTTAGTCCATTGTTTCCTAACGGTTCAGGAGATCTTGGATCCATGATATAATTGAAGGATCGTGACAATTCTTCTTAAAAACTACATATACTTCGTAGAAACTCATTTCATTAAGCTGAAATAATAACTGAAGCAATTGATTATGGAATCTGGCCTCGGGTAACCCATTCATTTTTACAAAGGAACAGCTGGGATATTTGTAAAAAACATTCTGTAAACGTGACATTTAAAAAGTTTAATCCAAAATATTAGTCCCAAAATAAAAAGTGGTATAGCATGTTTTATGTAGTTGTATGCACCTTTTGAAAGTCTCAGCTATGTATTAAGTGTAGAATGTTAGCATCATCTTATAGGTAGCTTGTTTTTATTCGTAGAAGCCCTACTAGGTATAGTTAAGAACCATATTTACTTGAATCTAAGCCGCACTGTTTTTCCAGTGTTAATGCTACTGAAAATCGGGTGCAGCTTAGAATCGAAGGCAAAACATTTGTTGGATGGGGGAAATTGAATTTCAATCCCTTTCAAAAGGAAAAATTATATCTTCCATTTTGGATACTTGCATCTATAACTTATCCCATTCCGCACAATTTATCTCCAGTATTCAGTCTTTCCTAAACATCGTTGACTGGTCATATTAAAATTTTTTTTGTATACGCTTTTTTTAAATCACCTAAACATCAACGATATCTGTAATAGCAGCAAGACGAGTTTACTAAGACGCAAGTATGAAAAAGGAGGCAATTTATACACAGAAAGAACGGAAATAGAGCAGCGACCACTGAAAATTTAACACAGATGAAACAAATATACGTCGATGGCGTAAACAAAATGATATAATTGTTGCTTATAAATGTTCAACAGCCTTTAATGATTTTTTTGCATTCTTCTATAACACATTCTTTTAAAAAATGTAGCATGGCAAATGCATTAGATGGCACCGAAGGCGACACCCTGTAGGAAAATGGCGTTTCCTAAGTCAACTGTATCAGTGGGAGTGACGAATCATTTTCGAAACACGATATTGATGGATAGATTGATTATAGGTTCATGTATGCATTTGAGAGTTTTTAATACTGGTAAAATGCATAAATTATTAACTTCTTATTATTTCTAATTAAATTTTTTAAAAGGTTTCTTAAATACTAGTTGTAGATGACACTTTTTAAATTTTTTTCCTCAAAAACATGTAGAGAATTGAAGGTGCAGCTTAAAATCGATGACAACATATTTTTCACAAAGGCATTTGAGAATTTAGGTCAGTCCTAAATTTGATGGCGGCTTAGATTCGAGTAAATACGGTATTTTTACTAATACTCGATTCAAGAATAGAAAACATATGCTGTAGCATTTACTTCAAAATAAAAGGAAAAAAAAACACCAGTGTTAGATGGATAGCCTTATTTATGAAATGAAATTCCGGTTTCCTATTTATTCAACGATGTCTCACCGGACGTTAATCTCCAAGGCTTGTATTGATCCTCAAAAAGACGAAGAGAAAATAGAAAAAAGATTTATCAGAAATCCACTTTCAGGAAACTCAGGAAGTGGTTCTTTTCTACTTTCTTACTTTTGTTCATCCTGTCGACATGTTTTATTCATTTCCCGATATGACTTCCCCTTAACCTCTTTTTGGTCTCACAAAAATGTAGCAAAATTCGTTCCACATGTACCTTAATTTCTTTGAGATATAGAGATATATCACAGAGGCTGGATGTCTTACAAATAAAAACGATTTTCAATAAGAATTCGTCAGTTTTTATTTATCTCATTAAAATTTTTTTTGGAAAAAATAGACATTTAACGCCTTAAGTTATCCGACTACTTACGACAACTTTTTTTTAAAAAAGGGAGATATGGGAATTTTTTTGAGGTTTTTAGATTTTGCTTAGTATAATTTTAAGAAAAATGTGCTAAAATTAAGAAGAGAAAAAGAAATTATTATTACTAAAAATGAGAAAAAAGGGGCAAAAATTTACAAAAAATAACATAAACGGAACCCATTCTGTACCAAAGTTTATGAACAAATTTAAAAATTTTCAATTCTGATATGTTTTTATGTTGTTCATTTTTGAAATGACCTTCGGATAAGAGATATTTTAATTTTTACATAAACTAGAGAGCTTTATCTTAGTTATTATATGAAATTGCTTAAAAAACGGCGATTATATTAACATAAGGGACTGTAAATTTTGTAATAATACAGTGATTCATAAATATGAAAGTTAAAACACTTCTGCTATTATACAGAACATACACAAAAAAATTTCAATTAATTATTTTGAAAATTTTTTAGCAATCGTTGTCCCCTTTTGAGCATTTTTTTAAAAAACACATTATGATTAAAACGCGTTTTAAAGTATGACATATCTTGCTTAAAGTAATGGCATTTACTTTTACTAAAACACTTGTAGTTTTTGCTCTAGTGAGCAGAAAATAATAAACTTTTATAAAGCGAATAAGATGGTCTATAAAATAAAATCATAAAAAAAATTGTTAATTTTTGGCTAAACTTACAATTTTAGGGTAGTCGGACACCTAAAGCGGCTAATTTTTTGCCCAAAATGTTAAAAAAAAAGATGTATTTTTTTATTACGTATTACAAAGCACATAATACTTAACAAAATGTGAAATTTTATTTTGATTTTCAATGTTAAAGTTTTTACACGATTTCTTATTTTATAGTTGAGGAACACAAGAATAGCTAAATGTTTACTTTTTATAAGTACGCTTTGATTGCTGTAAATGATGATTCTTATATCTTAAAATAATTTCTCTCATAATTACAAAAAAATTTCATGTTCTTTCCTTTTTTTCAAATGGTAGAAGATTTTGTGTATGTGCGCATATGTATATACACACAAAATTTGAAGCCCTATTAAATATTAAATCTTATATTGCAATTTGGATAGAGATAACATCAGCTTTTTTGGATTATCTTTCCATTTCCATTTCTTCTCGAGCAATAGATTACACATTGCCTTGAAAATCCTTGTTTTTTGTCGAATATTTCGAATAATCTAAATTCCTGCCTTCAATGAAAAAGTGCGACTTTCACCACAAAGAAACTCCCATTGTAGAAGTATTCCAGTACCATGGACAAACTGTATCTCTTAAAAACACCATTTGCTCCTCTTATAATCTCACTATAAGAATTAAAAATTTGTGCAAATCAAAGACAGAAAGAAGAAAATATCAGTTCCCATAAAACTTCAGTAAACCCGGTTGTGATTAGCTTTCAGTAGCCCCTAAGGTGTACGGGAAAACCAGTTAAGGTGTTTATTGATTATTAAAAAAATCAAAACGACGTAACACGAAAGAAAATGAATCAACAGTGGATCACAGTTTTAAAAGCGTTAACCTTTTGAAAATAAAGTATCGTAGTCAAGTAAATGTAATGTCCATCACGATAAATTAATTTCACGCTAAATAATTTAAGAAAAAAGAAATTTATTTGTAACATTTTTTTTTGAAGCTGAAACTGATAAGAAGCCCAAAAAAAATTCTTATACATTCAATATTCTTAGAAAGTGTAATGGATTTCATAAGGAAATAATAGTAAAAAAATTAATTAAAATATTTTGAATCTTATGCAATGTTAATCATTTAATTTAATATTCTATTTACCTGTAATTTAAAATTCTATTTACCTTTATTTTTTTCTTTGTAACAGCATTTTATAAATATAAATAAATATAATTGATAGACACAATTTTTACATACAGTTTTCAGTTATAAGAAGCTTTGTTCTTCTCGATGTAATGTTTTCCTTGCAGTTTGACAAATTTTCCATTACAACTTATTTGTTCCTAGATAG
>BMAO01038896.1:0-97090 GCA_019973975.1 Trichonephila clavata | reverse complement strand
ACGATAATTGTTCTCAAAGGAAGAACGTTTTCACCTTGGAAATAATTGGAATGATAGAAAATGCTTTCAATCGACGAGAACTTACGATAAAAGAGTTAAACAGGTAACATGTAGCTACTGCAGGGACCAGGTCACTATGCCGTAGATTGTACAAAGCGCAACAAGGGTACGAAAATCAATAAATCTTCAAGCTCTCCGGTCCAGATCTGTTCTCGAATTCAGCAAGACAGAATTTAAGACCAGGAAATAACCATCGGAAACAAGACTTTTGAGGCTCTAATCGACACTGGAAGCTCAGTTTCGCTCATTCGTGAAGATGTAAGCAAAGGAATCATCGAGCAATCGAAGCTCTCGAAGGACATTGTCGTTTATCTGGATTGGGAAAGTACGAAGTCAAAACAAAAGGATCGTTCCAACGAGAAATCGAATTGGATGGAGAGAAATATTCCGTAATATGGCATGTCGTGCCTGCGGTGCATTTGGAGTTCCAGGCAGTGATAGGATCGGACATTTTGGAACAAGCTTTTGTTGGCTTTGATAAAAAAAGGTGTTTATTTCCGTAAACACGAAGAGAAGGTGTGGTTTGTGAATACACAGGTTTATGAAGCAAGAACTGAAGACGAAATCGAAGTTAAACATGTTTATCAATCCTCGAATAAGAAAGGAACTCTCTGAACTAATCAACAGCTATACACCTAAGAAGACCGAAACGACAAATGTATCCATGAGAATTATCCTGAAGGATGATATACCAGTTTACCAAACAGCACGCCGTTTGTCGTTTCTGGAGAATCAGACCGTCAACAAGCAGATCGACGAATGGTTGGATAAGGGAATCGTGAGACCAAGCTCTTCTGAATATGCAAGTCCAATCGTGTTAGTCAAGAAGAAAGACGGTACCGACAGACTATGCATTGACTATAGGAAACTGAACCGAAAACTAGTCAAGGATCGCTTCCCCTTGCCACTGATAGAGGACGTATTGGATTAGGCTGCAAGACGCCAAAGTGTATTCCACGTTAGACTTGAAAAATGGGTTTTTTCATGTCGACGTAAACGAGGATTGCAAGCATTTCACCTCCTCTGTAGTACCAGACGGGCAGTTCGAATTTAATAAGGTACCTTCTGGTCTCAGTACAAGCCCAAGCGTTTTCCAAAGATATGTGTACATCATTTTAGGGAACTCATGCGAAAAGGCATCGTAATAATTTATTTGGACGATTTGATCGTTCCAGCTAAAGATGAGAAAGAAGGTTTGGAAAAAACTAAAGAAAGTGTTTGAGGTCGCATCCAGATATGGGTTGGAGATCAAGTTTGAAAAATGTCAGTTTTTAAAACGAAAGGTGGAATTTTTGGGTCACTTCGTCGAAAATGGAACGGTGCGCCCTTCAGTTGCAAAAACGATAGCTATCAAGAAGTTCCCTGTACCAACGACTGTCAAACAAGTCCAAAGCTTTTCAGGACTCACTGGCTATTTTCGAAAATTTATTCCGTCATACTCTAAAATAGCGAAACCTTGAGTGATCTAATTAGAAACGACAATCGATTTGTCTTTGAACGACCTCAAATAGAAGCATTTGAAAAGCTCAGACAATTGGGACTGAAAGTCCAGTATTAAGTATTTTCCAGCAGGGAAAAACAACCGAATGGCACACGGACGCAAGTCAACAAGGATACGGAGCCGTCTTACTCCAGAGGCAGAAGATGGAAAATTGCATCCTGTTCAATACATGTCTAAGAAAACTACTCCGGCAGAGGAGAAGTATAGCAGCTATGAACTTGAAGTCCTTGCTGTTGTCAACGCTTTAAAGAAATTCGTACCTACCTTATGGGAAATCATTTCAAAGTCATAACGGATTGCTCAGCGTTTCAAGACTATGGACAAAAAGGATTTGGTTACTCGTATAGCGCGATGGGATTATTGCTGGAAGAGTTTGATTATGAAATTGTGCATCGTTCCGGCCAGAGACTGCAACATGTGGATGCCCTTAGTAGATATCCAGTCGCAATAATTACTAACGATACTCTAACCGCAAGATTAAAAAGGGCACAACAAGAGGATGAATACATTCAGTCTAGGTCACTGATTGAAACAAACAGCAATTCAGACTTTTTCGATAAAAACGAAATACTTTGCAAATATGTTGAAGGTCGTGAATTGATAGTTGTACCAAGAGATATGCAAACTGGGATAATAAAGTTAGCACATGAGAAGGGACCATATAGAATAGTTAAAGTAAAACCTAGAGATAGATATGATTTAGAGAAAGTTGGTGATCATGAGGGACCTATGATAACAAATTCATCTGCTGATTTAATGAAATTTTACTCACCAAGATGTATCTTTATAAAAAGCGTTTCCTACTCTTTTTAAAAGAACATAGTGTGTATTAATGTGTTTTGTTTGCTTTGCTATTAATATTTCATTTTTGAGAGTTGTATCCTTATTTTCAAATTTGAATGTCTATCTTGGAATTTTTATCTCCGATTCATATTAATTTTGCAGAGGCCTATATTTTTATTGTATGGTATGTAAAATCACTGAGGTCAGTTATTCCCAGGATGGCCGAACTTGTAGGAAAGGAATGCAAGTTTTCTTTTACTTCTTTTGATTTTTATTGTAAGAGATGGCACCACTAATCGAAACCACGTGAGTTTTAGCTGCGCGATACGATGAGGTCATGTATTTATAAAGGTGGCAGAAAGAAGAAACTGAGAGTTGCACCAAAGCTTGAACGAAGGCAGGTCAGAGTAAATCGCTCTCTCAGTTGTTTTGAGAAAGAGTACGTGTTTTCGGAATTAGTATGGTGTTATCTCGAATAATTTAAAACCCCTTGTAAATAGTTAATGTTTTAGTTGTGTTATTAATAAATTAAGTTATTTTAACTCTGCGTGCTTATTTTAACATTAAAATCGAACCTTCCCCTAGACGCCGTCCCACATACATTCTGTACAGTGGAGTAGCTACTAAATATTGCAAAAATGTTTTGATGTTTCTTTTAGCAACCAAACCCATCAGATTACTAGTTCTGTGAATTTTCCTCCGTTTGATGTGAACATTGACACAGTAATCATCATCAACATTCCGTGGCAGTCGATTGACCATTGTATTGACGGATAATGGAACATCGATTATTTGCCCTAATATTCCAAATTGACCGTGTACATGTCTCAATCGCCTAATTTGCATGAAAGGTATTCGTGGAGAAATGAGTCTTTCTGATACCATATCCAAAGTGGGAAGATGTGCTGGAATTTCTGGGTATACAAAACCATTATATTTTGATAAATTTGGTATACTTTTCCTATTTAAACTTTGTCGGCAATTGTAGCATGCTTTAACGTATTCTAAATTAATTCCCGGTAAAATATTTTGTAAAATATTTTTATGCTCAGCAACAGGCCCGTTCTCAAATCATCTCTAAACCATAATCTATCACAAATCGAACACTCGTGACCGAAAGGATTATCAACGAATCGCTTTTGGAAATCTTTGTGAGCATTTTAATGGGAACCATAGTCTTTGTAACGTAAGATAGAATTTATTATCGATTCACATGCATCAGTTCCAACTCGAACTAGACTTGTTGAGGGCTCTGTACTTGTTGACTGCACAGGGTGGTTCACAAAGTCCGTATTAATCTGTGCTGGCATTAGATAAGTCTCAATAGCATTCCCATCATCAGTCATTAAACTCGGCATTAAGAGAATATTTTGCAATGTTATTTTCCGTGCTCGATATTCTCTCATGTACTCTGATCAACATTTGGCAGTAGCGCTTGATGAATTTGCACTATTTTTCTGTTTTTTATCACTTTTTCGACTGGGCTTTCTGCTAGTTTTTCTTTTTTTTTTCTTTCACGAAACTCTTTTCCTCTTCGTGTATTTGATTTAGGCATTCTCATTAGAATCAATAACAATTCAACGCAAATGAAAATTAAAAAAACAAATTAGCTGCCGAAAACATCACCATGTGGCCAACAATCTAAGGAAATATTTTAAAAAGGCACGCTTTTGCTGCAAGAGGTATTTTGTCTACACCATAACGCAAACATTGCAACACATATAACCGTTGACAGATGTTCCCTGGTCTGGTGAGAAAAGGGGGGGGGGTCGACCAAAGGCGGGCAATCATCTAATTTTTTCACGGATATGACGCAAGTCACAGGGTGTCCCCCACTCTCTTTTCCTCCCGCTCGCTATCTCCTCACCATTGCGACGATTTGGGGGGATGGCGGGGGAAATCACTACTTCCGTTCGCTTTCTCTCTGTTATGCAAAATTGGGCAAATTTTCCATTCCCTCCGTGAGCAAAGAAGTTTCACTTCAAAAAGCTGAAATCTGTGTATTTGTAATAGCCTAAACATCTCAGTTTTGCTTTGAGAAAGGTTAACATTACAGTGCAGTGTTTTCAAGAAAACAAATCTATTCTAAAATATCCATCAAAAAAGCATTAAATTGTCCTCATTTTAAAATTGTATTTAATTTTTAAGTTCTATTTTCTTTTTATTTAGATGTTCTTTATATTGCTCTCTGATACATCATCTAAAGCTCTTTCAGTAATAAAACGAATTTTTCATCTCTCTTTCTTCTTAAATATTACTCTCAAAATTAATTTTACTTCAGTAACCATCTGCAATTCGAATGATTCTTCAAATAAACTTTCGTATTATAAGAATGGAAGAATAAATATCTATCAGTAATCTATCTACTTATATTTGAATTCTTGAAAGTAAAAAAAATATTTCTTTTTATTCGTATACAACGCAATTTCGTTACTGTAGTGTGTTAAACAAAAAAATAAAAAATAAGATCTATCTTCAACAGAAACCAATCAAAAACATGAAAATACTAACTTGGTAGTGTTAAATTTAGAACTAGTTTTCAACTTCTTCAATTTATTTCTAGATTCGATTGCTCGGAACACAGCATCTCAGTTGAGATTTCGAGTTTATCAATAAATTGAAAGCAGGAATTCTAAGTGTGTGTGAATAAAAATAGAATAACGCACTTAGCTGATAAAAACAAGAATTTTAGTACTGAAAATTGAAACACCGTTGCTTATTTTTTTTAAAACGCCAATAGGATTGAAATATTTTTACAATTCATGAATGCAATGCGAAATTTAAAACATGAAAAAGGAAATTTATATCATTGTTCTTACCTGGATTCACCAGAAATTAAATTAAATTTTCAAAAAAATATCTATTATAGCAAAAAAAGTTCAAATGTTTTATATTGAATCATAGTAAAACACAGATAAAAATTAAATACCTTTTTTTACATATCAACAGAATGTATTATCTTAAGTGATAACTTCTTTAGGCGCGTTTTGTTGGAGAGTGAACTTGAATGATGCGTTTTAAGAAACCAAGCATTGTTACACTCGGGTTTGTAATGCTCGTAACAATAGATCGGAATTTTCCTTAACAATGTAAAGTCTTTCAAGACTTGTTATAAGTATGAGAAAACACATTCTCAAAAATTGGTATATGCTGCATTATCAAGAGCAACAAATCTTGAAGGACTTAACATTGTTACGGAAAATTCTGATCCAAAATTCTTCCATGGCCTAAGAAAATCTACATCTCTTAGATCTACAAAATGAATTTTTAAAAGGTTATAACAAAACAAACTTAAAACAATCACAGATCTTCACAAACTTCATTTCCACAAAAAAGATAATATGAATATATTCTTTGAATTGTCAAAGTTTACGTGCACATGCTTTGGATCTCAATGACTGTGTATGCAGCATGTAACTATATTACTTTTAACAGAAACTTGGATAAATAATGACAAAAACATAGATGTTCCAAATTTTCATTGTATTGCTAAATTCCAAAGAGACAATCACAGAGCGGGTGTAGTTGCTTATATAAAAATTAGTTGGATAGAGCGACAACTTATGTCCCTTCAGAAATGGATATAGTATCAAATACTACTGAATCATACTACAATACCAATATACCCTTGTTTTTATTCACCTAACTAATCCCTGAACAACAAAACAAACAAACATTACAAAATTTATCACTTCTATCGTGTGGTCATAAGCACACACACTCTTTTTTTAAGTTTAAAAATTCGTTTATTATTGGAATGTAGTCTTAGGTTGCGCAAAAAAATAAATAAATAAATAAAATCTAGGAAATAATATTGAGTATTAATTTTGTAAGTTGTATATATGGACATTTGGGAATATTCAGCATTTCCCAAAAATCTGGCAGATATCCCATAAAACTTTTCAAATGCAACATTAAACAATGAATAACCAAGTCGGTGAATTTTCATGATGCAGAAAATCGAGAGCGGCCGTGTCGCATGATTATGCGGGATGTGAAAGATCACTTTGAGTGCCTGTTTGACTTCAGTGCTCTCGGCAAAATTAAAATCCTAAGTATGATTTCGCATCGCCAGAGCTCAGATGCCTCCCTCTGAGGAGAAAACTAAGCGGTAAAATTACCTGTGATGATTGGTAACCACCTATAGGGTGCCGCACTAAAAAGAGATACCAGCTCCAGGGGAATGCAATCAACACACCAATCCGCAGCTCCGTTAGAAATAAAAAACATTAAACATTGATATAGCTTACCTGAAAACAGATGAGAAGTAATTCTTCCTCGTGACCTCGTTTTTATAAAGGCATCGTGCAAAAATTGAAAGATATGCCATCCTAGAGTAGATTACTAAATTGCCCCCAGAAGAAAAAACTCTACTAGATAATGTGTTTCTATCAGGAATACTAATTCAATTTTTTTTTACTGTGTGTGTGTGTGTTTGCAACTACACTGGTGTCCAAAAGTTAAGCATAAATCGTAAAATGCGAAAAACATGGAGTAAATACTCGTAAAATTATTCCAAATTTCTTGCGGATATTAATTGGGTGAAGAAGAAATATTGGGTTTATGCAAAACTTTTCAGTCGACTACGTCCTGCGCGAAACACCGGTGCATGTCGGAACGCGGAGAAACCGATTCACGCAGCATAGGCAGTTCAGACAAGTTTCGTGCAACTGCTGTGCGAAGGAACGTTGTTAACCATCAAACAAGGTGAATGATGGCACAAAGAATCTAATTGGACATGTTTACGAAAGGAAGAATCGTTGGAATACTGGAAACCTCACGATCACAAACCGAAGTGTCTCGAATTCTGAATGCGGACCAGTCTGTGATTTCAAGACTGTGGCAGAGGTTTCAAAGAACGGGAGATGTTACCCGACAACCAGTATCAGGTCGACCAAGAGTCACAAACCCTCGCCAAGACCGATATCTGGTAATAAATGCGCGACGTCAGAGGGGCAGTACTGCCAGAGCACTGGGTTAGACGCTCACAGTCGCCACAAGAATACGAATTTCGAGACAAACTGTTTACAGGAGACTCAATCATGCTGGCCTGTATGCCAGAAGACCAGCAGTTTTCATTCCCCTCACGTCTGTGCATAAAAGCGCTCGTTTGAACTGGAGTTTGAAATATCAACATTGAAGTGTGGGAGAGTGGGCCAATGTGATGTTCAATGACGAGTCCCGGTTTAATCTGAGTAGTGATTCTCGGCGGGTAACGATATGGAGAGAACGTGGAACACGTTTTGAACCAAGAAACATAACGGAAAGACATAATTTTTCATCAAGGGGAGTAATGGTATGGGCAGGCATCATGATGGACGGCCGCACAGACCTCCATTTCTTTGACACGGGGTCTGTGACTGCTCAAAGATGCAGAAAAGAAGTTCTTGAGCCTTATGTTCGCTTGTTTCGAGGTGCTGTCGGTCCTGACTTCATATTCATGGGAGATAACGCGCCATGTCACCGAGCGGTGCTGATTGATGACTTCCTTGAAACGGAAAACATCCAGCGCATGTCGTGGCCTGCGAACTCCCGTGATTTAAATCCTATCGAGAATGTATGGGATATGCTCGGGAGACAAATTGCAGCCCTTTCGCACCCACCAAGCTCCGTTACAGAACCGAAGAGAGCTCTCCAAGAAGCTTGGAACCGTTTGAGCCCACAACTCATTCATCATCTCATAGCAAGTACGGTAAATCGCTGTGCAGCGTGCCTGGTTGTCAGAGGTGACCACACGCCTTATTAAACTGCAGCATCAGTATTTTATTTAATGTTTTCTTTAAAGTGTGAATCCTTGCTATGCTCAGTTTTCTTTCAAACTGGATAATAAAATTAATTATTATCATTCTTTTGATTTTCTTTCTTATTTTATAACCATTTTACACTCGCATATCACGTTTCCCGCCATTCTGATTTACAATTCCTTCTTTATTCACATAATTATCAATTATGCTTAACTTTTGGACACCAGTGTACATAACCATTCTATAACGTAATTTTTTTTCTATTAGATGTTTCTGTTCCCTCAAAGGAAAAAAAGAAGTGTTGAAAAAGTCTGCATAAGTAGCAAAGGCATTCTTAGGATTATTGAGGTACCTTTAAATCACTCAACCATGGGTTGGAAATCAGGGAAGAGGTGCTCAAAATCTTAGGGATCTGCGATGTTAGGCTGTTATATAAAGGGAGGGGGCAGTGGCGTAGCGTAGGCTTTCGCCGCCCGGGGCCGACAGGAAATTTGTTGCCTCTCTATTTTAATTATCAGTCAAGAAAATTAATAAAAGTCAAAACAAGCAGCTTTCAATTTTTTTATTCATTAAGGATGCACTTTTCGTGTTTTTTCCATAGCAAAATCTTCCATACAGTTGTCAGTATGAATATGTATGTCGTGTTCAGTTGCCAAAATAACTAAATTTGTTAGCCTTAACGTGGACATAGTCGATCTGAGATAGTTTTTTTATTAATTTTAGCTTAGAGAAGCTTCTCTCGCAACTGGCATTACTGATGGCAGATGTTAAACAAAAAAATTCTCAACATTATGACAATGTTTGGTAAGCCATCTTCAAGTTTGGACTCAATATATTTTAATAAACCCAGAGAGCCGGACCTAATTTCTTTTTTACAGCCTGGGTCTGTTGCAGTTACGAAAGCTTGTAGACGTACGGGTTCAAGTTCGAATTCGTTATTAATGTCTTGAGGAGCTTGATCTAAGTTAAGTTCGTTCATGCTCAATATCACTTCAGGCCTTTAAAAGGCGTATTTTTGCGCTACATTCTCTAACTATTGGAATCTTTCTGGAATTTCGGCAGTTACTCTGTCTGTTGAAGCAAACATTGTTCGCCTCAAGTCATCTTCGCACGATAACTGAACATCTTTACTTCCGTCGCCAAATATATGCTTCCGCTTGATTCGTCTTGGGGGTTCAAAAGAAATTTCAACCTCTTCACATAAACTTCTAACATATATTAAAGCGTCTTCCATGAATTCCTCTTGTTTTGCTTCTAAAACGGTCTGTAAAGCGTGTATTTTCTTAGCACATTGATGAATATTTAGTCCCTCTGTTTGCAAATAATTTTGAGCATTATTAACTTCATACAGTACCGGTTGCCAAAAGTCGGGTCGCACCCGCGCGGTCCCACTTGGCTTGTGTCAGCGCGGGCGCGATTTGGAGTTTGAAATATTTTTTGAATTTAAATATTGCAATGCTTGCCACCCACCCACCAACCGGGGTCATGCCATCACCACCCTCCCCCAAACTACGCCACTGGAGGAGGGGGCATAGAGATAAAAAATTTAAGAACCATTATGTTAAAAAAATAGAGGCGATCAGATTAAATCTTTTCCTTGCAGTTTTCAAAAATATTTATTTCCTACATACTTTTAAAAATCTTTAAATCATTAACATTATCATATTTTTATTTATTTTCAAAAATACTTCTATTTGGGTTCATTTCTATAACGTATTCCACAACTCACTTTAATTTCAAACGTGATTACTCGATTAAAAAATTCACTAATACTTTTTTATTAATCGATACAAAAAATTTCATCCATGAAAAAATATTCGGAGGATGGCCGACTTGATCTACACATCATTGTCACTCCACTCGTGTCTTTTTAACGACCTTAGTGTGTTGCAAAGAATACGAATTAACAACGCTATTTAGTAGACATGGTACTCTATGAATAAATTGATTGTGTCTAAAGCTTTCCATAAACTAAAGACTAAGTTCAAGACTAAATATAGCAGAATGTATATCATGTATATGACATTTCATCCACAGTACAAATGAAAAAAGTTACGTACATTATTTATTATATTGCATGCTCTGCTAAGCATCAACGGACACAAAGTGACAAATGAAAAAATTCCCAGCCACTCACACGTTTCTTTTATTTTCGTTTCGAATATCGACGAGTTCACATGGAAGTGCAATGATCTTATCGTATCTAATCGATATGATTCACAATTATGGAAGAAAAACTGGGCTCGGTAAGGTAATGTAGTAATTTTAATATACTTTTACTGCCTTAAAACAGAATCAAAAGTATTTTAAAAAGTTATTATTGAAAATGCTGTACATTAGCAAGCAGATTTGTTTAATATATATATTTTACGATTCAAAGCACTCAACATTTTATACAGCCCTCCACTTTGGGAGCAAAATGCATCTCTGCGAAGCGCCATACATGGTCACGAACTCGTGGCTAACGTGCCGTATGAGTTCGAGCTCTAGTGACACTATAGATCCGCCATATATAGGGGCTGGTGCATATTTAATCTATCGAGGCTCACATACATTCCTCCCTTGACGTGGTGTAGTAGCGTGGATAGAGGTGCCTGTTCAGGGGTGTCACTTCACACTTGACCTTGGCCTCAAATTACTGAGATCCTACCACCAACCTCATGTTGTAAGTGCAACGTTAATAAACACTCGCTTTAGCAGTAAAATTTTGCCAATCCCTTCCTCCAAAAATAGGATGTTTATACACCGTCCTCCATATAAAAGGATTTTTGTATTTTCTCTTTAAAATATATTTATCACTTACATAAAAAGTGTTTACTACATATCCCCTACTATGAAGAGCTTAAGCGATGTGAAATCGAAACAAGATTCAAACACAAACAAAAGTTCGTCAATTTCTTCCCCGCAAGAATCATATTATTCCAAGCTGTGTCAACCATTAATTAATTTACGAAGAAAAACTCATATCTCTTTTCAAGAACTACGGAATGTTTTGGATTTTTTAATCATATGCGAACTGATTACTTACATATATTTAAAAGTGATAATTTACATTGTGCCTCCGTAAATTACCTTTTTTTTAGATAAATAATTAATAACAGGACATCCATCTGCGAAGAATTGTAAACTATGATAAAAAATGTATTTTCTAAGCCAATAGAAAGCATTCGAGACAATGGATTAACCGTAGAGAACGTGAATGATGCAAATGGTTATAGTATAGTGGAGTGGCAAGAATATGGTTAATTGAATATGTTACGTTAATTGTTGTCGTTATGGTAGAATAGTTAATTAAAGACTAGGAAGCAATAATTGCAGTCATATTGTCATAAATTTATAAAATACATTTTAAAAAATTTGACCAATAAAGACTTTGTATAAATCAGCAGACACATGTATATCTCTTTTCTCCATATTAAAGCAAGATTCCATGTAACGCAAATTATAAAAAATGCTTAACGAATTAGGTTCCGTGATCCTAACACCTGGTTTTACATCAACGGTTTACAATTCATTTCACAATTTGAACAATATATCAACATTTCGAGCAATTCTTCACCCCCTCCCTCGTAAGTAAAGGGCTTTTTCTTGGGCAGATAAGCAGGCCTACCACATTCCGTGCCTTTTGGGTAGTATTTATGCAAATACCAGAGACATTCTCAAAAGTTCAATTTTGAAATCAGAAGCACATGATGAACAATGAGACTTATTCGTTTCAGAAATCTAACTTCAGAGATTATATCACTGGTGTAAAAAACTTAAACTTTTTTTTTCTAAACGAGAAATTATCCGAGAGACATGAAATTCAGAAATGAGAGACAACATTTGTACTTAAACGATGACGAAAGCATAGTTGCGCAAAAATGAATTTAATGCAAATAGTATGAAATCAAACAAAATAGGGCTTTATTGAACTCATGGTATCATCATATATGATTGTCTGTCCAAAACGAAGAACGATCAGATGTTCTTTAGTACGGCATATGTCCTCCCTTTATTGTAATGGTTGCTTCGCACCATCTTTCCATACTCAGCACCAGATTGTCCAACAGTTGTGGAGGTAGGAGTGCCCATTCCTCAATAAGCATCTGTTTCAGTTGTTGGGTGTTCCCGGAGGATGTATTCGTGCCGCAAAGCGTCTCCCCAAAGCATTTCACACATGTTGTATGACATTTAATTTAGGGGAGAACGCTGGTCATCAGCAGTCCAGCGTGGCTGTGCACTGTCCTCTATAAAAACGAAATCTGGTCCAATGGCATCTCGGAACAGACGCAAATGGGGAAAGATCACCTCCTTAAAATAGCAAATTCCGGTTACAGAACCTCTGTCGAAAATGTAGAGCTGTCTTCCCGTTCAGCATAATGCCTTAGACGGAAACTCTAGAACCACCGTAACAGTCTCTTTCCGTGATGTTACTGGGATGAAACCGTGTCCCGACCTCTCTCCAAATCAACTAGAGTTGAGAATCACTTGTGTCACTGACGCAATTTACATCCGTAATGAGGACACGGCTCCATTGATGAAATGTCCAGTTTTTGTGCTCCTTAAACCACTCCAAGCGGTGCAACCGATCGCTAACTTTCAAACAGATACAGCGTTCAGGATGGCGGGTGAATAGGTCACCTTTGTGAAGGTGTCTATCCACTTTAAACCACACTTGGCGCTTTATTGCTGTACACAGTTGCTGAGCAATGTCGCTTGTTGACTTATCGGGGTTTTTTTTTCGCCAACAGGACGATATATCGGTCATCCACTACAGTTATTTTCCTAGAGAGGCCTCCACCAATTTTTCTACCTATAATTTGGGAGGCTTTCCAAGCGTACGAAACGGCCTTTTTGTTGATTCCGAACTCTTCAGCTACACTGGTCAAACTACGCCCCTCCTTTAGCTTTCCGATCATTCTTCCACGAGTGAAGCCGTCCAAAAAATTTCTTTTAGCCCTATTTCACGAAAGAACTCACTTGCAACGAATGTCTTTAATTGCGCCTTCCCTCTTTCTTTTATTATAGTCTTGAGCTGCGCGCGCCGACCGCACGCATTTTGCGTATACTCACGCCGCATATGTTGTTTTGTTCCTGACTTTTGCATACGCATCACCTTTCTACTGAATTGCGCGTTCATTGTCCTGATCGCAAAAACCCTTTTTCTGCAGTTTCTTGGCTATCTCCTTAAAATTTACATTATTGCTTAAGTTTTGTACACCAGTTTTCCTCTTTCGACCCGATCCTTCTCTCAACATCACTAGTTTCAAGTTTTAATACCTCTCTCGAAACTGTAGATTGATGGCATCTTATTTTTTGGCAATCGTATCTGTTCATTTGTTGAAAATCTTTCTTTGGTTAAAACAAATGACTTACTTTTTTTTCTGTGGTGACAAGTAATCATTATGAGTCATAATTTCATTGCATTAAAAATCACACACATAATTAACTGTTCTTACGTTTTGGCATCCTATTTATGGAAACCAAATGATGTACAGCTTCGCAACCTCTGTATAATGCAATTGAAATATGATGATCTCATACCTGTGATATTGAAGCAAATAGATTAATATTAAGTAAAAGAAATTAATGTCTTAAAATAAAAAAAATTATTTATGCACAGATGATGCAATTTTTTTTGCCCATGATTGCGTATCAGAAAGATATCAGCTAACTCCAAATTTAAGCGATGAATCTCCGAGGATATTACAAAAAATCACAATAGCAATTGAAGTCTCCTGTGGGTGTAAGGAAGGCATAATCAGAAGACAAAAAGAAATCTCTATCTCGTAAGCGTGGCATTTCCAGACACATTTTAAGGTAAACATCTTTTTGACTCTAACCCAGCGATACTCAACCTGCGGCCCACCGGGCCTTTTTAAGTGGTCCGGTCATGGCCTATTCCTCTGAAAAATTCATTTATTTATGAAAATTTGATGGGGAATTCTTTGTTAAAAAAAATCAAATATAACAATTTTGCTTTTCGCTGTCGTATGGGTGTGAATTGATATTTTTTTTCGGATTAGTGGTAATAGACAAAAGTGGAGTAGCAACCATTTTATGAGTGGAACAAATTTCTAACTATCTTTCATATCTTGCAAGAGAAAAATATTTGAAGAAAATAGATTGTTGCAAGACGATTGGGAATTTATGGCTATTTTGTAGTGAAAAACAAGCATGGTTCAGTAATTGTTTGAATTGTGTGTGTCCCTTACGAAAGTGTATTTAAAAAATACCAATAAACAAGAATCGTTCAATGACATTTTTCCTCAAAGATCTGTTTCAAGCGATAATAAATAGGCTTTCTTGAAATCTTTACAACAGCAAAAATGTGTGTTGTCAGTGGTAATGTCACAACGATAACAAAGGCACTCTATGAAATTTGTTAAATCATTGGTAATCATATGAAAACAGTTTAATGAATCAGAAATTGTTGAAAGAGTGATTCTGAAATGCTTCCAATTTAGAAAAATTCAGGGACAAAAATTAAAAATACAAAAAAAAGAAAAGAAAAAGTTTTAAAAAAGCCAATTAAAAAATTTAATATTTTTATCAATTTTCACATTTTAAATTTTCTACATTTTCTAGGGATTAAAGCATCCTCCCCCCTCCCCCATTAATTATCATGTTGTGAACCGCGTGAAATAGCCATCATATGTATGCGGCCCGGCAGAAAAAAAGGTTGAGTACTCCTGCTCTAACCCCTTGGAGCACAAATAAAACGGAATTTGATGCACACTTTACCTTACCCCGGAACTGCGGATTTCCGATATCGTCGTTAGAGACAGTTCTTGACATCTCGGAGACATCCAAATCTACACCAGCACATGAAATGAATGACGTATCGCAGACGGCACTGTATGTCAAGGGGTTTGCAATTGAACCAGATGGCTTCCAAACGCTTTTGGGTATTTATAGATAATCTTTTTAAAAAGATTATCCATAAATATTCTTATCAAAATCTTATTAAAGTTCCGGTAAGATTTCAGAAATGTCTCCCTTTATCTAAAATTTCAATTCCATTTTTATCCAAAGAATACATATTAAGAATATAAAGCTAAAAAATATGCTTATCAGTTTTTTTTTCCATTCGAAGGAAAGGAAAAAGATGGATTAAGGAAATTTAACAGCTCAGCATTTAATAAACAATGTTTCAAAAAAGCAAATACCACTCTTTGTTCATCTGAATACCTTGATGACTTTCATGGATTTTTTTACAAAATTCAATGAAATTCAAAAACGGTTAAAATGAGAAACTATAACATTAAGATAATGGGAAAATATTGTGAGTCTTTTAGATTTAAGGGCAGATAGTATCAAGAGCAGATTGCTTAGATGGAACGTTCAGCTTTGTGTGTAACTTAGGAAATAGTTTAATGAGATCGGATTCACAGATAGAATATCTGTGTGTGGGGGGGGCAAAGTCCTTCTAGAACCACAATAAACAATTAGGATTGATATTTATCAAGAATTCAATGAGTGGCTTTGCTTCTTCTGAAGCAAAATTAACATTAAAGTCTCCGGTTAAGTTAATCCGCTTTTAATCATCATCGGATCCAATGATTGCAGCAGTCTCTGATGTGTACAGCACTAAAACTTTATGGAAAAAGATGATAAAAGCTGCGACAGAACTAACTCCCTGGTGATATACAGACTTTCACCTGGACTTGATGCTAGTCTTTCTTTTTTTTTCCTTTCACGAAATTCTTTTCCTCTTTTTGCATTTGTTAAGGGCATTCTGATCAGAATTAATTTTCATTCAAGGGAAATAAAAATTAATATAAACTTAATGCATCACTCACAGAAGTCACTGTGTTTGTTTACAAGACGCTACCCGTAGCGATTCTGGTGCGAACATTAGTGACATATCCATAATGTCCCAGACACTCCCATAACGGGAAGAGCCATATAATGGTAATATTTTGGGTGCGTTTATTCGTTGAAAACGGCACGTTTTTTTATTACATAAAAACTACGAAAATATGCCACACGAGTTCGGTACAAGTAGCATACTCTCACTTAATATCTCCAATACCTAAGCGCCTTTAGTCCAAACATCAAGATGCCCCACTCCATACCCCCTTAGCAATCGTCCAACTTTTTCACGGATATGACGCAAGTCACGTGGTGTGCCCCCCCCCGGCTCTCTTTTCCTCCGTCTCGCTATCTCCTCACCATAGCGACGTTTCGGGGGATGTAGGGAATCACGGCTTCCGTTCGCTTTTTCACTGTTACGCAAAAGTGGGCAAATTTCCCATTCACAAAGAAGTTTCACTTCAAACACTAAGTATCCTCTACATGTCCTTCAGTATCCAAGAGCCCAGTATGCATTGTAAATTTGATGTTTTGAGTAGGCATTCAAAAACATCAACTCCCCTGTCTCTGATAAAGGGTCTGTGACTTCTGTGAGATACAGGTATAAAATTTTGGAGCCCCATTTTCCCATCTTGAGATACAGTTAAAAAACTAAACTCATAAGTGGCACAAGAGCCCAAGGCCTGTGTCCATCTCAGTTTTCTTAACCTTGGACACTGAAGTGCAGAGCAATAGTCAGTTCCAGTCAGGTGGTCAGTCTGACGCGAATCCCCCCCCCAGTGTTTAGTTCCCATATAAGCTTGGTAATCATTTATTGACCTACTGAAGGGGATGAAAAGAAAAGTTGACCTTGCCCAATCCAGGGTTTGAACCTCGGACCTGTAGCATGGAAGTACGATATGCTACCACTCAGCCACTGGGCTTCTTGAGATGCAGTTGGCCCTAATACTTTTTTTTACACAGTACATCACATAGGATTGGAAGATTAATTCAGAAAAGTAAGAATATGCACTGGATTGTTTGTCAAGCCAAATCTATTTATATATAATATATACAGAACTTATCCTTATAGATCATATTTGAAGTGTTCTTGGAAAGACAACTGCAACTGTTTTACTCCTCCAAGAATCTGAAAACAGCACCAATTGAGAAGCGAGACCAACTATCACAGGGACTCATAAACAGCCTTGTTTTTGTATCCAGCATGAATTCCAGTAAAAGATGCATAATTGTATTAGGAGAGGTTTTACATCCTATCTCTCATCCCATTTCATAACTTTTACTTTCCAGTGTTGATAAACATACACAAGATCTCTTTCCCATTCTTCTGCTGATGAGCCATGCACACATTTATATGTGCATACACAACAGATTCAATATATTTTTAATTATTATCTGTACCTATGTATATAGTTAATTTCATTAAAATCTGTCCCATTACTTTGGAGATAATCATCCAAAAGTGAAAATTCGCTTAATTTTGAATACTAGGGTAGTTTTAGCATTAGCTATGGACAAAAATTATCTAGAAATGAAATTAAATATTAATCTATTATACAATGGTGGCCAAAACTGTAAAAACTTTTTAAATTGTTTTTTAAGTTTGCATGCTTACAGAAAATGTTACATTGCATAAACTGCAAAGTCTTTTATATCATTTTAAAGAAAGTTTAATACTACATTCAATACAAAAACCAAAATTCAAATATTTGCAACAAAAAAAATTATGCTGCAATAACTATCGATATACATGAGAAACTGATGATAGTAATGAGTTATCAATGCTTAATGAGGCAGCCTTCATTTTTTATTACAGCTTCACATCGATGTTTCATTGAGCTGAAAATAGTTCTATCCTCTTCCTTCCTTCGAAAACGTACAGTAGTGTACAAATCACCAACATTATGCCACCACACACACAAGAATTCCTTTACTACCAACTCTGTCGATTTTTGTTACATAGGAGGGATGAAAGTGAGTTCCGATTTCTCTCCTGGTGAAGACTTGATAAGAATCACTTTGATACATTTTGACTCATCACTGAAAAGAACAAGCCCCATTCTTGTGGTGTGCACAACTAATACTTCCAGCTCCACAATATCTGGTCTTTCCTGCTAGATACAGTCAAAGGGATGCACTAGACTGGACACTGTGCGTAAAGGCCATTCTTTGAAAGACGGCAGTACATTGTTTGCTTGGAAATTTTTCTTCAAGACACAGAAGCAAGATCACAAACAAGTGGAAGATCCATTGTCCGTTTAATTCCAAGTAACGATTCTGTGCAAATGTCAAGGCTTAGTGGCGACTTTCCTGGTAACAGTACCACTTGTTTGGAATTGATTCCATAACTGGGAAACCACTTTTGGACCACTTGTAGCCATCGAGCCAACTCTGATTAAGACTGGCCAATTTCAAGCCTGTTAATGACTCTCCATCTCAAGGAATCTAAACCAGGGGTACTCAACCTTTTTCCACCTGGTTAAATACATATGATAGATATTTCATGCAGGCTGCAGCATGAGGATAATGGAGAGGAGACACTATAAGACCCAAAGCAAAATTAATCAAGATACTAAAACTCATTTTTTTTTTGGCTTTTACTTTAATACTATATTAACCTTTCTAACACATACAAATATGTTTACTTTTATGCATCTTTTAATGAGTTATGGGATAGTTTCGATTTTCTTTCATTTGTGACTAAGCCTCCTGTTTACATTCTACTATTAAAAATACAGCAAATTGATAGATTCTATTCCTTGATTGATAGAATTTCCCACTAAATTTTTAGTACATTTTTCATAAATAATTGAATTATTTGTGCAGTGGGCTATGACCAGGCCACTCAGAAATGTTTGGTGGGCCGCAGGTTGAATATCACTGATCTAAATGATTATGAGAAGTCATTCTCATTGCAAACAGACTAACTTGTCTGTTTTAGAAATATTCACAAAAGTGGAGGCAAAATTCCCATAAACTTAAAAAGTCTCAATCAAGTAGTTCTGTAAAAATTAATGCTAAACAACAACTTTTCCTAAACTGAAGGTTGATATTGCACTACCTGTACTTCAAAACACATAAAATACAATTTCTATCAGTTTTAATGAAGGCACTTTAAATAAATAAAAACGAGTTTGCAACCTTAATTTTGGACATGAGTATACATAAATGAGACTTTTCTAAAATGTTACATCAATATTATTTTTCTGTAAATCTCTTGAAAGATCTACATATTTCTTCCAATGTATTGCTTATTTTTTAATTTATTTGTAGCTGTATGATAAAAATGAAGCCACATGTGTGCAAACTCGATTGAACACCAATTCTTCTATTTTTTCATTCGATAAAAAACTTTCTTCTAAAGAGGTCCAAACAAATGGTAATTCAAAGGTGCTAAGCCTGGATTACTGGAAGGATGTTCCAAGTGCTGTCCAATGAATTTTCCTTTTGTTACAGCAATTATTTAGCATATAGGAGAAGAATACTGAGAATTGCATAGGAACCTTCATTTCCATCTGCTTCCTGGCAATTCAGGCATTTTGAAAAATTTCTGTTTTTGCCACTTTTGAGTTACATTCAAACTTTCAAGCATTTACCATGAGGTGATTTAACAAAGTTGCAACTTCTTGTGAATGATGAATTGTATACTTCCATAATTTATGCTCACTTGTCAATAGTTTAGTAAACTATTATATATAGGGTGGGCAAAATACGACCTACCAATGTTAAACACAAATAACTTTTTTTTTAATGTAATTATTTCTTTTTGTAGGTTATAACTGAATTCTTGGAAATTTATTATGGAACCATACAATACAAAACAATACGTTAAAATTGAGTTTCTATTCTTGTCAACGATCAATTGTTATGACACAGCATAAATATTGGCAATATTTTATAATTCAAAATATTCCCACAGCCTTCATGATTGGGAGTTAGGTCAGTTATTTTGAGGAACTGGGTTCAGTGACCGATTGTCCTGGAATAGATGCCCATCAAAATATTTGCATTAAAGACAATGTGGAAACTGTGTGGCAGTGTTGCAGATGATCCATGTCTCAACTTGCCGTTGTTTCAGCCAATTGGGAATTTCCAGAACGACATTGCGTAAAATTTTAAAATTGGAGGTTAAGATGTACCCATACAAAACTCAAAATGTGCAAACACTGCTACCGCAAGACTACCAACAATGACTATAATATGCTATTTGTTTTACAGAATTAGCCACACAAATTGATTTTTTTAAATAATGTTTTGATGTTGGATGAAACACATTTCTATTTAAATGGTTATGTCAACAAACAAAACTGTAGATTTGTGGGCTCTGAAAATCCAAGGGCAACACACCAGCATCAGTTGCACTTATCTAAATGTACTATTTGGTGTAATGTTATGGCTAATAGAGTTATCGATCCATATTTCTTCGAGAATGAGGATGGAACGCCAGAAACGATTTCTTGGGCTCCTTACAGAACCATGATTGAAAACTTTTTGCGGCCAATGGCAGAGCAGAATCCTAATTTGTGGTTTCAACATGATGGAGCAAATGCATACACTGCTAGGCAAACTATGGAACAGCTGCGTGAAATTTTTGGGAAACGTCCAATTTCAAAAAATTCAGATTTCCCTTGGCCACCTCCTTTGACAGATGTAACTGCGCCCGACTTTTTTTATGGGGATATTTAAAAAACAAAGTTATGTTAATAAACCAGAGACTATTAGACAACTGAAGCAGAATATTACAAAACAAATTACTGAGCCTTCAACCAGAAACATTATGCGGTGTAATGGAAAACGTGTTAAAAAGTGCCAATCTCTGTATCAAGAAAAATGGTGAGCACTTGTCTAATGTCATATTTCCGACATAATTTCCATAAAATATATTTAATGTATAAAAAAGTTAATCAAAATAACTGATTATCACAAGAGTTATTCGTGTTTGACATTAGTAGGTCTTATTTGGCCCACCCAGTATTATTCATCAAGCATGAAGTCACAAATTTGTTAAATTTTCATTCAATGATTTGAATCAAATTTTTAACTTCACTGTAGTTTTTAAACACCTAAAAGAATTTTCATGCTAGAGAACTCAGTAAACTGTCATTGCCAAACTGGATATTCAGTCTTGCTAAATTTCAATATATTTTCATTCATTAAAAAATTCAATTATTATTTGTTGTGCCATTACAGTAGATATTTTATGTTTACTCATCATACTAAATAAACAAATGAAGAATAAAACAAATATTTACTTATGACTGCTAAGCAATAATATATAGAAATCTCTCTGCCACTATTTAAAAAATTTAATTTTCACTTAAAAAGTTTATTATTCGAAAATCTTCCATAAATATAGGCAGAAGAAATGCATTACTCATTTTTAAATATATGTATGTACAGATATTTTACTTAATATGTTATTCAAGTTTCACCCTTTGTACAGTAAAAACACATTTATTTATTATTTAGAATAAGTTACTCTTACTTAAAAAGACAAAAAAATATATATATAATGCTAGTTCTATGAAAATTTATAAGTTTTTACTTTTCTAATAATGATTAAAAGATAACATTTATTTTGAATAATACTGCACCAAAATAAAACTAATAGATTGAATACACAGCATAAATGAATACAGAATACTTCAAATAACTCATTTAATTTTTTTTAAATACATCAATTTACAAATATTCTCATTGGATAAACTAAAATTAACAAGAAATTGTACAGGTATTCGTAAGAAGCACACTAATAGATTAAAATTAAAACAAGACACTAAAAAATATACATAAAAGCTACAGGAATGTCTAATGAAATTGCATAAATATGAATAGAAATATGTAAATTGTATACACTAGAAAATAATTTTGTAGAATTTACATGACTAAAATATTTCTTCTTTTGAAAAGTATTGAGCATAAAGAAGTTTGCTTATAGCATGCGGACGAATATTGATGAATAATTCAGCAGATTTCCAAGCCTATAATGTGAAAATAGAGACAAATATTTTTATAAATGTATATAAACACACAAATTATTTCAAGTTAGTTAAGTAAAAACTATATGTTATTAATTTAATAATAAATAATATTCATATTATAAAAACTACTTTCACAGTAATACATTAGATTTTATTGAAATAGGATTATTAACAACAGAAAATGAATTCAAGGAATATATAATTATTTTTGCACCCATCCCTATTTTCAATGCCAGTTTCATTAAATTGGATGATTATCAATATTTTTGAAATTCACACACACACATAAAACTATAGACTTTAAGCAAAAATGCAAACTAGATCTTAAAATTAGGTATATTTAGCCAATAAACACGAATTCAAAAAATACAATTTAATCCTGCTATCCTTTTGTTCCTGTTTAAACATTTCCTCTTGCAAATACATGATTGAAATCTGTTGAATTAATATTATACTACAGCCATTAATCCTGCCACTTTTTTATATTCAAGGAACAAATATATAAAACTACACACTATAAACTTCAAGACAATATATGAAGGATTTAAAGTTTAATAGAATTAATGAGTAACAATCTCTCATTTTTCTATAACCTTAGAAGAATTTAAAATCAAGCCAAAAATCTATTTAGCTTGTATACCAAACTACCATGCCAGATTTAAATTTATCATTAAATGCATGATGTAGCTAATGCGGAAAAAATAGTTCTTTTTATTTTCCTTACATTCACTTCTGTAGCAGCATAAAAAAAATCCTTTAAGAGTTTATATTATCCCCTCCAACTTTATATTTAGAAGACAAGTAATTATTGACACATGTGCTTAATAATTTAAGAAGTTTAGATAATCACACCAGTTTAATTTATATAAAAGCTACTATGTATCCTGACATATATATAAACACATTATATATAGATATATACATACATAATGTGCACCTTTAATTCAAAAAGAAAATATGAGCTTAAAAACAAAATAAAATTTCGACATGTATCTAAATGCTGCTCATTTAAAAGAAATCACATACTTGATGAACACAGAAAATTTTCATTTTCAGATAACATGAAAAATTTATCGATTTGTTTTTTCAGAAAGAACTAAATTATTTCTGGCCATACAATGTCTGCACCATTTCAAAGTTGTTTTAATGTTTTCATGTACATTCATTTTTGTCCAATTTAAGGCTAATTATACCCTCTTTTTTTTTTTTTGTTACAATTAATCTATTCTGGTAATTTTCTAGGGCCCATTTTCTTTTCATTTCTCTTCCACTGGCATATGGAATTTTCAACATCCTTCCAGCAGCACAATTTAAATTTTCTCTCACATATTAAATGATTTTGCATTTAAAACCATAACAGTATTTGTTTTGTTTGGTAGGATCCATATTTACTACTATAAGGAACACTAGAGAGAGATCAACTGTATTTCAAATAAGTATAAATTACTTACGGAAGCTTTTGATGTTCACTTCAAAATTGCAACCTCAAATGACTGGAGGAAGAAAACATCAGACTCCTGATTCAGTAAATTCATTTGTGTCAGAAATGCATTTTTATCCCAAATTGTGTACCTCTTTTTGTAAGAAAATCTAGATTAACACTCCTGGGCATATCTTCATTGAATACAACCGCAAGTTTAAATAATTATTTGCCACTTCTTAAGCATTTTCCCTACACATGTATTGTTTCCCCCTTATCACTTGTTAATTTAATAAAACATAACTGGAGAAAATTCTTTGAGTTAATGACTTCAAAGAACATCACACATGCACACTTCGGGTTTCTTTATATAAAAAAGGCTGCATGTTATGTGGTGAATATACTTAAAAATGCAGTTTAAAATTATAGGTTCGCATTATACGCCAATGCACGTTATACATATAAATACATGGAAAGGATATATAAAACATACCAATATTCAATAATTCTGAAAAATGAACAAAACTGAAAGCCATTTCAAGTAAAATAAAAATTAAAAAAATAATTACATTTTCTAAATTTTTCTTAGAGAAGAAATCTTTGGCGATACATTGACTGCACTATTGGGAGTTTTCACAGTTTTAGTGTGTACAGTAGATTTACTGGATTTTGAACCACTCTGAAAGAAAACAATTTTTAAATATTTTTCTTTTTCAAATGAATTTTAATATAACTATTTTACAATAACTTTATGGACAAACTCTAACATAAATACAAGTCATAATCAAACTTTCTTTACAAAGTATTTTAAGTATTAATCATTTAGCAGTATGCATATTACCATACAGTGTTTCAGAAACTTATTCTTACACTATTTTGCCTTAAACCTATTTTGGTTTAAGCCCACAATCACTAGTCTCTTTCCTCTCCTCCATAAGAATAAAATATAGCATAAATTGATAATTTGAAAAAAATAAGAATATGCATGAACATGGTTGACAAATATGCAATAAAAACTGTATATGTATCATTTTCTTTCTGAAAAAATGTGATTACCAAACTGTGATTTTTAAGATCAACCAATAATGTATTAATTGGACATTTAAAACATTAAATCAGCATAGTAAATAATCATAATTTTCCCAAGACAGAAAATTAATCTTTTTCTGAAAAATTTAATAACTTTCAAAAAGTATATAAATAATTTAAGTTTTAGAGTTCAACAACAAAACTTCTAACAATGATTTTATGCTTAATGCTTTTTAACATGCCCATCATTTTACTATAGACAAATCACTTTGAGTGTGAATTGAGGAATAATTTATATTTATGGAAGAAAAAATCTTTGGCACAATATATTCCATCCTTTTAATAAATAGTTTCAAAATATCCATTGGAAACTAAACTAAAACTTCCAGTTTAATCTTTTCATTTTACATTTAAATAAATAATTTCAATTTCAAAAAACTGAAATATTCAGAGAAAAATGAGTTAAGCTCATAATATATTTATTTCATTACATATATAAGACTGTGGATTTGAATTTTATATTTTGCAATATAAAATTCAACTTTGCCGTAATTTTTACAACAAAATAATTAAGTAAATTGCTCTTATGTAACACATAAATAAAAAGTATTTATTTTTCTATAAAAATTGAAAGCTTTTTAAGGGAAAAAGTCCCACTTCCTTAAAGTTAGACACAATCTCGCATTATTTTAAGAATAAAATGCACAATCAACCAAATGAATACACAAATATATGAAAAAAAGCAAGCATATGACCACACAAAGAAAAGCATACATTAAATAATTAAAATCAAAATGTTGATATAAAAGAAACTGAAGATAAAAAATAATGCCTATAACAAATTTAAAGCAAAATATATCAAAGTAGCGGGGGGAAAAAAACTTACACCACTAACTACATTTTCATTATAACGATGAGTTGTTACAAGAGGTGTATGAATCTGGGCTTTTCCAATATACTAAAAAAAAAATTTTTAAATCATAAGATTGAGCAAAGAAAAGTAAAAAAATAATTAAAATGAAAATGACTTTTCAAGCAGCAAAAATGAAAAAAAGTAAAATGCTAACAGCAAAACCTATACCTTAGCAATTGGACTTTCAATACATTGAAATTTCTTTGGTGTAGGCCTTTGTGCTGATTTGGGAACTCTGGATATAGAATTGCGCACAGTACAAAAATGGAGCTTCCTGGGAGTATTTTGTACTTTTACAGAAGACAAAGAATATGTTGCAGAAGCTGACTTCACTAATGGACTTTTTGGAGGTTTTTCTGAAGAAGAAACCAAATTATTACTTTTCCCTATTTTCTGATGAACAGGGGTCGTGAATGTGCTATCCACCTTACGAACAGGAATCTTTGTAACAGAATTAGTTTTGTTACCAGATTTTTTCACATCCACAACAGTATTAAAATGTTTTGGAGTTTTATCTGTAGTTTGGGAAACGTCACTGTTCCTTTTGGAATGATCTAAAGTGGCCACTGCTTTTTTAAGGTTTTTAGAACAATTGCAAGTAACTGGAATATTTTCTTTACTTTCATATTTTGTAAATAACTGATAATCTTCTTGAGATTTATTTCTAATGCATAAATTTAAAGGCATTATAGAATCTCTTGATTGTAAATATTTATCATCAGAAGCACTGTAAGATGTATCATGTAAATCTAAAGCTTGCAGTAACTGAGCAGCATCACATTTATCTGACTCAATGTGAACATTTGCATGATTTTTAACTGGAAGCATTTGCATTTGTTTAGATTTATTAGCAATATTGCTTTTTGATTTAAATACATCCAAAGGTTTTTCAACTTTTTCAAGATTTTTCCCTGTTTGGTTATTTTTACAAGTTATAGAAGCATTAATATGTTCACTACAATTATCAAAATTAGAATTTTGATTTATTCCAACAACCATTTTTTTAGCATTTAATTCACTAGCTAAATTTAACTCATTCTGGGAACATTGTTCAACAGTAGATATTGATATTATATTTAAACCTTGATTTTTATCAAATGCTACCTCAACTTGCAATTTCAGATTAGCCTCATTTAGTAAATCTTTAGTATGTACAAAAGCATCCTCGGAAGGCTTTGTTTCCTTCTCAGGATTCTTAAATTCAGAGGAATCTTTTACATTACATTTTATATATTCATTCAAAGGATTATTAAGTGCATTGGTAATTGTAACTTTCTCCACCTTATTAGAAAATGGAAAAACAGACTCAGAATTCTGAGCAAAAGTAGCACAATTTTTATTATCATTACTCTGAATTATTGATATTTTCTCAATAGAACTTTCTTTAAGCACAGGTTTCATAGGTATAATATAAGAATCATCAATACAAATAGTACCTGTTAGATTTTCAGATTCTGTATCTTTAATAGGAGATGGAATTTCCTTTTTGCAATGAATACCAGCTTCAGACCTTTCTTTCATATGATTTATTTCATCATTCATACAAGATTGGTTACAAACAACAAAGGAATCATCGATCCAAATTGTATCATTTGATCCTGTTTCACTGATCTTTTTTTCTGAAATATTACACTTATTTTCCTCTGTAAATGAACTATTATTTATAATAGAATCTGTTCCATAATTAATTGAATCATCAATTAAAATTGTTTCATTCACTTGCAGCAACATATTTTCCTTAATATTTTCATTAACAGATAGTTTACTTTTTGCAGAATTATACTCTGTATTAGAAGAAGATAAGCTACAAGAATCTTCAATCAAGATTTCATCCTTAGAATTTAAAGCACTTTCCACTGCAGATGCAGATTCTTCACCATTTGAATCAACAAGTCCATCCATCAAATTTGTAGCAATTTTTGAACTTAATTCAGTTTCAATGTTTTTGGTTGCATCAAGACTTTTTGATTTATTAGTTTTTCCATCATGAATTTCACTAATCATAGTTGGTAGAACAACATTTTTAGTCTTTTCAAGTGGTTGCTGATGAATTTGTTGATCATCTAAACTATCTTTAGACATATTTTCAGAAATTGATAATGAATCTCCAGTTGATTGTTTGAAAATCTCACAATTACTTTCCGAAATGTCAACATTTCTTACATTTTCATAAATTACTTCAACAGAAGTTTCAAAAAGATTTTTTGTTACACACACATTTTCTTTGGTCAAATTTTCAACTGAAATTTCAGCATCACTCATTCCATTTCTTAATAGAGGAAGAAGGTCAGCTTCTTCCAAACTATCATCAAAAGTTTTCTCATACTCAAGAATTGCTAATGAATCATCATCAAAATTTTGCTCAACTGAATTTGTATTTTTATTTTCAAAGCAAATGTCATTCTTCAAAGAATCATCATATAAATTATTATTTTCCAAAATATTAATGTTTTCAATATCTTCTGAAATGCTCAATTTTTCCACATTTGACACAAGAGAATGTATATCTTCTAAACTGTCACAAAGAGGCCCTCTAAACGACTGCTTATTACGAGCTCTTCGAAAATTAACATTCACTTGTTCAGAATGAAGTTGGGAAGCATTTACATCTTTCGGGTTTATAATGTTTCCTTCATCCAAACTATCTTCAAAACTCTCATATTTAGTTTCATCAATAGAAAAACTTTCATAAACAGATAAATCTTTCATTATCTCATTTTTGTTCTCCTCAGATGCATTCATTTTACATTCAGTGTGATTCATTTTATATTCTTTTGTCATTTTCTCTTTAAATGTTGGCATCAATTGTAATTTTTCTCTTTGTCTTTTTTCAAATTTTTCTCTTATTAGCTTCTCTTTTGAAGTAACAGGACCATAGAAAATAACATCATCAATACATATTGATTCTTCCAAACTAAAAAAAAAATTACAAAGAATTACACTTTTTTAATATTAAAACTTTATTAAAAAAATTAAAAATCTGTTAAAACAAAAATATTTTTGAAAATCAAAAGGAAAAAAAATGTTTTTAAAACAATAATTTTTAAGATTATTAGTTGAATAATGCTAAATAACAGATAAATATTTCATAATAATGAATATTGCAAAACTTCTTAAAAATTTTTCAGACAAGATAAATAAGACAGCACCATTTGTACAAAGATAAATGAAATTTTTATCAACTTACTATATGTTCAATTTTAATTATCATTAAATTAAACATTTTTGCATCTTGTGTAGCCAAATTATGCTGGCAAATAAATAATGAGTGGCGGGTAAGACGGAGTAGTTGGTTTGGCACTGGTCTTATACACCCAAGTTTCCAGGTTTTATCCCGACCCAAGTCTGTGTATTTTCATGATGAAAAGAATTGACAGCATCCATCTTGGATGCTGTTAATTATGCATGATTATGCTGCATTTTCAAAATCCTTTCCATGCCTGTTTGATATGGATGCTCTCAGCAAAATTAAATTCTTCGTGAGGAAAACTGGGCATCAAAATTACTTGCCTGCTATTGGTATACCACCTACATGGTGCCACAATAAAAAGAGATACCAGCTCTAGGGGAATGAACTAGGTCTGCAATGATAAAATACCAATCTTCAGCCTCATTAGAAATAAAATAAATAATGAGTTACCAAGCAAGAACACAAAGTATCTGCAATGAGTAATTATATTTATACATTGAGTATATAATATTATATATTTATATTTTGTACATATACATGTGTGTATATTCTCTTAAATAATTCGTCTACTTAAAATGCAGCAAATCATTTAACATCCTCCTCTTTGAAAACTTTAATGAGTTTATCAACTTAACCAGCTTACCAAGTTCTGATATTACTAACACAGATCCAAGAGCACAATTTTTTTTAAACAAAAACAAATCATGCTGTAAAATTAGAAAAAGCTTCATGCTGTAAAATCTAACTTAAAAATTTAAGATAAAATAATTTGAATATTTAAAGAAATTTATAATTATTCATACGTAACATTGTTAGATATGAGTGAGTGAGTGAATATTAACGTCCCACTGTTCAGCTACACGAGGGCTTTTGGGGTCGGCCAGCGTAATTTTGAACCATGGTCAAGTGATGGGGACGATACCTGAGCTGCCCCCCCCCTCCTAACTACCACACCAACGGGAGGACGTTTGAGCTCTCGACAGATTTAATGTGCATTACCCCTACACGGCGGGTCTTCAGTGGTACTGGGATCGAACTCATGACACTCTAGCCACGATCCAATGCCTAGACCACTTGGCTACCGTAGCCTCATTGTTAGATACGAAACAAAATTCAAACAAAAAAAATTTGCACTAAATTTGTGGCAAAAATTATCCATTGAATCTAAGCAGAACTATATGAATTTCAAGCAGTGCACATGCATTCTTTTTATCCATAAGTTCATTTATAGTAATAGTAATGGTAATCATAAAAAAAATTAACTGACTGATCATTTTATAAATGTTGCACTAAGGAGCAATGTAAGAGTTATTGGGGAAAGACCTTGTAATTTGAACAATGATCAAGTGACAGGGATAATATTCTGAGCTTTGGCACTCCATCTCAAAACTTCCACAATATGTCAGGCTGAGAACTTTGAGTATCGACAGATTTAACATGCATCAGCCTCACTACACAATGGATCTTTACTGGCATCAGGATTTAATTCAAAAAACAAAAATTAGAAGAATAACAAACAAAAAAATGAAAGAAAGAAAGAAAGAAAACTCAAAATTTATTACTTTTTGATAATTAGACATAGTAAAATAAATTAATGAATAATCAACTAATTATTTAAACTAATGATATTTCATGAATTAAATGATAATCATTAAGATTTTATACACAAAGATAGCCAGAATTCTGTTTAAAGAAATAGGACTTTATTCAACTTTTATAATAATGAATAAATTATAAAATCAATAGAAATATTTGTTTTACCTTGATTGATGGCACATTTAAGTGACATAAAATGTTTATGGTAAAAACTTCCATAATATTGAACCAAAATTTAATTGATGCTCAAGGCTCCATCCGATAATGATTAAAAAACAAAACCTAAAAGCCTCTTATTATTCCCCATAACAATTTTTCCCGCAATCAAATTCTCACCCACAATTCACCCTTGCAACACTATTATCAATATATATATTAAGTAATGAACATAGACTATATAATTTTTTAAAAACTATCAAATATAAACAATTCATACCCAGCATCTATAGAATCTTCTAGAGAAATGTCCTCCATTTATAACTTCATTAAATACTTCACTGAAATAAATAATTTTACTTATGACTTCAGAATTGACAAATTGGCAACAAGCAAGTATTGAAGATTTAAAAAGAACATTTTAGTATGCAATAATGCTATCAACTACTTAAAAAATGTGAATACATTTTAATTAATTTTAAAAATAATACATAATCACACATGCACAAATAAATGATTAGTAATACAGAACTGGAATATACAAAAAATTCGTATAACTTCCTTTACTCCAAAATTAATAATTACAATAAAATCCCTTTCTCTTGCATCATGAATAATCCAGATTGCTGATGCAGTCTAAAGGGCATTTGGTATTATTTAATTATTGACCATGACAAGACATCAACCAATCAAGATTTCAATACAGATAATGCCTCCCCATCACAACAGCAATGTTACCTATCGCTTGCTTGGCATCTTGAGATTAGCAGATTGTTTACCAGATGTTCTTCCAAGGTTTTACAATAGTAGATTGTTTTGTTGGACTCTAGGTGTACTCTATATTCTCCACATTAAGCACAGCATTTTAAATATTTTCAAAATGTTAGATATGTCGCTGACTGATTGGCTCACACTATCTACGAGAAGACATTTTTTTTTTTTTACATTGTACCTTCATTTTAATGGCATTTTGATCCATTGGTTGAATTACAGCAGTAGTATTTCTTGGTGAATACATAATTGTTATCATGCAATCTTGTGTTTTGACAATATTTCTTCTTCAAAATGCCTTGAAATAATACCCAAGAAAAAGGGGGTGTTTTGTGTGACTTTTTTTTATTTTCCTCAACTCAAGACAACACTTTTTGGACCATCATGAAAAATTTCTTGTGTAACCCCAAACCAGGATTTGTGTAGCAATTGAGTAAATTTTCATTTTAACACTGTTAGTTTAGTTTATTTTTCCCTCACAAAAAACAATTTCTACAGAAATTTATCCATTGCACAGGAATAAACCATGACTGCAAAGTGTTTCAAGTTTTCTTTCAGGCAAATATTTTTTCAATTTTTGACATCAATATAAATCAATTTTAAAATCTGATTAAGTGATAGGTTTCACCCTCAATTTTATTTTAGAATCAGATATGCCAAATTTACACACATGTCTGCACACCTTTCTGCTCATCCAAAAAGAAATTTAATACCCTAACTTTTTATTAAATTCAACTTTAATTAACATTAAAAATTATCTTTTTTTTTTTAATAACAATCTCGTAATAAAATTGTTTGGCATTTTTTTTTTAAATGTCAACTCAAATTGGAGCATACCTTTTTCTCAGCTGTCAAAATCAAGAATTTTCTACTTCAAATATCTGTGATACGGATTGCAATACCAGTATACCGGGATAATGAATACTGTTATTTTGAGCAACTTGCACAATTTTGTAATACGGGTATTCAGAAGTTTAAATACCAGTTTTTCGGTATTAACTAGAAATTTTTTAAATTGTCACTACTATATGTTCAAGGATCGCCAACATAGCAAAATAGTATACATTTTTGTTTTTATATCTCTCTAATGGGCAAAATTAATTAGACTAGGAATATAAAGTTGCATCGCACAATCAAGAGAAGATAAAATATGTAATCATCCAAGAAGGCGGGCCAAAACTATTCTATAACTGCTCTGAGTGATACTGCATATGTGCAGGATTCGTAGTCTGATATTCGTATCTATGAAAATGAGGTTGTAGTTGTGAAAAAAGTGCATAATATTTCGATATTTTTTAAATTGGTGAGTTCGTTCTTCACATTTTATTTGCATACCGAAATAGAAAATGTCTAACAGTATTTACATAATTATGATTTTAAAAATGAAAGTGAAAAAGAAAAGAGACTAACCAATTCAAATTTGATCAAGTTTATAGTAACTTTTCTTAAAATTTTTTACCTGCAAGCCTAACTACATCCAGAAGAATTTGGTACAGTTATTGAAGATGATGCTGACACTAATTTCTACAATAAAAAGGAATTGTCTCTTGAACAAAAATTAGAATTAGCGATAACCTAAAAATATTTCATCAAACCAAAATACTACATAACAGAAATCAGCTATATCCAAAACCATCTGACAAGAAATAAATTTATTTGCAGATGAGGGATTTAGAAGTAAATACTTGGAAAAAGTATATCGCCCATTGCTAACAGTACCACAAACTAGCGTAGATGCCGAAAGAGTATTTTTGACAGCTGGTAATTTTTGCACAAAATTATGTTCCAGGCTAAATGACAGTAAAATTGATGCATTGTTTTTTAAGATCACATATCGAAAAATTTGTAATAGTACCATAGACTGAATAGTGATTTAAATAAATAAGATGATCCTTTACTTTTTCATGATTCTTTATATAATGTTATAATTTGTAAGTTACACATTATTTTTTTGTGATATTTACTCTCTCTAATAAAACTAGCAAGCAAAACAAAGAAACACCCTGCATTTTCTTTCTTTTTCTAAAATTTCTACTACCAGTATTAAAAACGGTATCAAGATCTAAAAAATACCAAATACTGGTATTGAACTTTTGGTTCAATATTGCAATCCCTAATCTGTGAGAATATATTCAGGAAACTGCATTCCCCGGAGTTTTACAGTTGCCTGGTTTACTAACAATAGATTTCATAAAGTTTTCAATTTTTTATGACTTTGTAACAGGTTATAAATTTACAATATGCCAATTAGATTGGTTTCAGATAACCATTTGGAATTCCCCCATTATTAATTTCTTTAAAAAAGTCTTACTTGCTAGATAATGAGGTTTGTATATATATTTTTTATTTTCAAAACCTGGTTCACAAAAACAGAAAGAAAAATAAGATTGTTTTGCAAAAAAAAATTTGGTACTTATATATTATCGCAATCTATTGGCAACATTATATGAATGGTAATTCAATGAGTATGACACATGGGAAATCAGGCTTGCCAACTTAGTGAGTTATTAATAGAGTCGTGATTGTTGCGAAAATATGCAAGAACTAATAATTTTAATAATAATTGTTTTGATTGCTAAAAATTTCGTTTTTTTTTCCTGTTAGATTTAGACTTGAAATTTGGCTTGCATGCTTATTTTACAGATCCACTGAAAACTGGTTTTGCTGGAATCCACTTGGTTATAGGGTTACAAAAGAGCAAACATCATTCTATACTTTAATTTTTAAAGACTTTTAAAAAATACAAATTATTAAAATCTGTTTTTATTTTTTTATTAAGAGGCGACAGTTACAGGTATACGTATATTTTTCAATACAATCAAAATCTTAATGCTAGGACTTAGATATTAATAATTTATATATTATATAAACAGTATATGTTTATAAAGCATCATGAAATATACAGCTAAGCAGGTGGGTAACAGCTAGTTATAAATATAAAAAAAATGATTTTTTCTTAATTCACATCTTATTCTAAAGGATACCATGAGCTATTGGTGAGACACCGATTTTGAACCACGGTCAAGTGACGAGGACAACACCTGAGCTGGCAAAATCTCTCCAAACTTCCACATCTCACTAATGGAAGGACTTTGAGCCTCAACAGATTTGATGTTTATCAGCCCCTCTACATGGCAGGTCTTCAGTAAAAACTCAGTTTTGAACCTAAAACACGACAATAATAGCCACAAGTTCGTGTCCATGACCATATATAACTCTGTAAGGAGAGGAACTTCTAGTTCTATTTTTTCTTCAACATCCATCTTTCTCTAACGCAGATAATCAAATTATTTAATATATAAGCAAGAATGCCCATTAAGTAATTTGAAGGCATACTCTCCCCTGTGATTAATAGCTATTGTCATCACATACACTGGTGTGCAAAAATTAAGGACGAAGTCGAAAAATTAGCATATCAGCTGAACGAAGAGGCAGAGCGGACAGAAAGACCAATCAGGAGATTAAGTGAGGTGATGTATGGTAGCACATGCGCAGATATGCAGGTAGACGTAATGGGGGAGTGTCTGAGTAGTAAAGCATGTTGTCGGTGTAAGATTAGTATTTCTGGCAAAGAGATTGCACACCGTATAGCAGTTAAAATCACACCGAGTTGCTGCCTCAGCGAGAAATGGCATATAATCAATCTGTTAGACGACATCTGGAAGCTTTTACCCGAGGTCGAATCATTGGGAAGTTGGAGGAAGGTCGCAGTGTGACAAGTGTGGCTGCAGAGTTCGGAATTGCTCACAGCATCGTTTCACGACTTTGGAGAGACAATTTCAAACTACAGGAACAGCTATCCGGGGGTTCAGTAGTGGTCGTCCACGAGGAACCACACCTGCAGATGACCGGTATATTGCCTTACAGACCAGAAGAAACAGGCGGCAGACAGCGGGAGAAATCGCTAGACACACGACACAGGCGACTGGACGACCGATATCGCGTTTTACCGTGGCCAGAAGACTGCACGGTGGTGGTCTGTTTGCACGACGCCCTGTACCTCTAACGCCTGCCCATCGGAGAAGGCGTTCTCTGTGGTGTTGGGAACACCAGAATTGGAGAGACAATGAATGGGGACGAGTACTCTTTACAGATGAGAGCAGATTCAGTCTGAGTAGCGATTCTCATCGCATACTCATCTGGAGAGAGCGGGGAAGCCGCAATCATCCCTCGAACATCATTGAAAGGGACAGGTATGGAGGTGGTGGTGTTCTCGTTTGGGGAGGCATCATGCTTGGTAGTCGTACGGACCTTCACATCTTCGATGTAGGTTCAGTCAACGGGACCCGTTATTGTAACGAGATTCTTCTTCCATATGTGCTTCTTTTTAGAGGCGCTATGGGTCCGCAGTTCCTTTTCATGGACGACAATGCACCATGTCATCGCACAGTAGCTGCCGAACAGCTCTTAGAGAGTGAGAATATTGAACGTATGGATTGGCCGGCACGATCTCCGGATTTCAATCCCATCGAGCATGTATGAGATTTTCTAGGCAGACACTTGGCAGCTTGTATCTTACCACCAGTAACGATTCCGGAGCTTCGATTGGCGCTGCAAGACGAATGGGCAGCAATGCCTCAACAACTCATTGACACCCTCATTCTCAGCATGGGCAGACGCTGTGAAACCTGCCTAGCAGTCAGGGGAGATCATATCCCCTACTAAAGACCGGATATTTCTTACTGGACACCCATCACAGGGATGTTTCGCCTTCAGTCGCATTGCGCTCCATGCTACTTTTTCAATAAAGCTTCTTTTTATCCCTCTGATTTCTCTTTTAGTAAGTGTTGCTTACATTACTCATGTCCTTGCGTATTGGGGATCTTACGGTATTAAATGTGTTGATTTGGAATGCTTTTGTACAAAGTTATATTGAAAAAACCGTCTCGTCCTTAATTTTTGCACACCAGTGTACTTAGAAATAACACAAAGCTGTAATTTTAAACCACTGACAAGCACCAAAACTAAAGCATATTTGTCTAACTTATATATCACACCAAAGTGAGGATTTTGAGTTTAGACAGATTTAAAGCACATCAACCCCACTAAACTAGGGGTCTTTGATAGAATCAGAACTCGCACTCTTTTTTTTCCTACTCGACTGAAAAATATTGACCATGAGCATCATACCAAAACCCTACAGCAAGCAAGGAAAAATGAAGACAAATCTTCAGATTGAAAATGATACAAAACAATTAAAATAAAACACAAAAAAATATCTTGTAGTTCTGGAAAGAATTAAAACTGACAAATAAAATCTAGATTAAGATGCTCCATAGCTCCTTATAGGGTTATCAATATCTTCAATGTTAATGACAACAACCTTTTAAGAGTTTTTTAAAAAATGACAATATCCTCAATAAATTGCCTTTAAAACTTCATTCATCAAAAAGGTGTGTACACATTTGCAAGCTGCTCATGAACAATTCAATAGAATTACTCTGATAACGAACTTTCAGCAATCTATGGGGAAAAAGAATCACAAGTCAATAGCATTCAACCATATAAAGCTTATAATAGAATTGAAGTCAAGAAAAAATTACAAAACAAGAATTTTGTGGAAATGTCATCTATAAATTGTGAGGAATTGTGCAACATGAGATGGAACTCCATATTTTATAGCAAGAAACATTTTAGTAAATTTTAGTACTATATATTTTACTCTTCAACAATTCACAGAGAAACTGTATTGTTATTAAAAAGAAATATAAAATTATCAAAAGCATTTTTTAAAAATAAATTTTTAATTCAAAAATTTTGATCCATTGTGAAGTTAAATTTGCATTAGCTCTATAACACAATACAAAATCCATAAATTTCAGAACAAAGCCTACACTAAACTAAATTTAAAATGAATATTATAACTTATAATCAAGCAAAATTATGCAATATCATTTCTAACTTAAATATTACAAAATGAAACAATTATTTGAATTGATAATACCAGCACTGAAATATAAATAATTTAATACCTCAAAACACAATTTATGCTCGGTATTTAAATAATTAAAAGAGATGAAAAGTTTATACAAATCTCACTATTTCCAAAAAACTTGAAAGTAATAGAATAAAGTCAAAATGGGTAAATTTCTATAAAAACAACCTATCAACCATAAAAAGGTAAGCAGATACATTTACATTGAAATGATAAAAAAATAATAATAAAATAACAGAAACAATCTAACTGAAGAGTACTTCCATCACAATACAGGATTTTGAAGAAGAAAAATATATGTCATAATTTTAAGAAAAAAACTAGCCAATTAAAAGAATAAATAAAATCTTGCAATTTAAAATTTTATTTCTTTAAGATATAGGTGTATTTTCATTTTGATTTGGAATCACAACAAATATATTACATCGTTTTCAGTTAAATAATCGGTTGAGAAACATTTACAAAATTACATTTTCTTGAACTAATAACTACAAAGAATTACTTACAGTCTTGGAAAAAAATTGGAATTGTATTTGACACACTAGTATTTCAACAATATTTGGATCCCCTTAACAATCTATTAACTCAAAACTTTTTTGACATCTCACTAAAGAGCCCACACAGTAACAGCTGCCGCTCTTTTTACTATTTGTGTTTAAACATTGGTTTTGAATGGAAAAATTGGTTGCCAACAGAACTAAAATAATTTTTACGACAGAGAAAACATTATTGCTATTTAAAATATCCAATTGCTAAGGACTTAAAAACCTCCTGATCTAATACAATATACGAACACTTTAAGTTTCTACCATTTATAATATTATTTTATTTGTAAAGCCATCGACTTCACGTCATTCAGTCATTGCTTAAGGATTATTTAAGGGCCTCGCACATTGGCACTTTGAGGCATTTGACTCCTCGATCCCTAAGGTTTTTAAAAAATTTGATTTGCTTACAGTAATAATATTTTAGATAATTCTTTATTTTTTTATATCTAAATTCTGATCAATTTTAGTCCCAGACATCGATACAAAAATGAAATGAAGTGAATGGATGAGATTCGTCGGCATTTCAAAACTTAATTCATTTGCAGAAATTGAGATTTTTAATATATTTTTTTTCTATCTTCTGAAATTGATTTTTTTGCAATTGGATTCAAATTAAAATTCTAATTTTTTTGCATTGTTAACTAAACAAACATAAAATTATAAAGTTGCTATCCAAATGAATGACAATTCATTTTAAAATGCTTAGTGACTAAGCAAATAGTAAGTTTCGAACTATAGAACTCTGTTTATAATATATTGTCTGAAAATCATAACATTTTTAATTTTAATTCATTGAGCTAAGAAAACGATGGTGCTAATTGGATATTTACCATTTCTTAACTTGTGTTCTATTTGTGTAATTATTGCTTACGTATTTTAAAATTACATGCTGTTCTAGGATTTTACCCCAAACTCAATGAATTCATGAAATAAAAACATTTTAGTTGAATGGAGAACAGTATGAATCTGTAATTGCTATAAAATATATTTGTATCGAAAATTTTTAATGAAAATTAAATCAAAGTATATTATTCTTTGAATTTATAAGATAGTTATCTATAAAACAAGTACTGAAGACATTAAAATGGATAATGTGAAAAACTCTTTTTTAATTGTTTTTATAGTCATCTTAAAGTGCTACATTTTTAAAGAAATTTGTTCTCCAACTGATGTGCTCCTTAAATAGATATATGTATTACACAATATTAAAGTTAATATTTTTGGAAATATTTTAAGTATATTCAAAATATTATATTGTTAATAAGATTAGTTTCCATAGAATCTGGTACTTCATGATGAGGTCTTCTGTCTATAATTATTGGACTCTTTAATTACAAATATTTGATTACTAAAGCAATCTGATAGATTTCACAAATGTTGACTCTTAGTTGTTTCTAAACTATAAATTTGATTTCAGTCTTATTTTATGTAACTATCAACTGATAACTAAGGAGTTGATGCTAATTCACTAATTTTTTTAAAAATCATTCTGCTATCTAAGCTAACATGGCCACTGTAGTGTAGTGATTATGGTCACAAGCTCATGGCTCGCGTGTCATTTCTTGCCGAATGCCACTGCAGACCTGCTGATACACGTTAAATCTGTGGAGGCTCAATGTCCTCCCATTGGTGAGGTGAGGTGTGGTGTAGTAGTTAGGAGGAGGTGCCAGCTCAAAGTGTTGTCCATGTCTCTTGACCAAGGTTCATAGTTACAAGGTGCATCACCAATAGTCCTTGTGTTGCTTTACAGTGTAATGTTATAATTCTCACTCACTCAATCTAAGCTTACTTCATTTCTTTTCCTTAATATTTTCAATATCCTTGCTCATGTCTACTGAATTAGAAATGGCTTTCATTATGTCAGTAACAAATATAAATTTTAAATTAATAAATAATCATATATGCAAAGCACACTACAAATAAAAACATTTGAATGTTTGACTTAACAAGATTTGTGCTTTTATTTGGGAAAAAGTTGAATTTATTATGAAAAATGAAAGAAATTCAAAAATAAAACCAAGTACTTTTTTAACTGGAATCAAAAATTTACTTTGTAATATATCCTTTTAATTTACTATTGAAAATTTGATACAAAATAAACTTGAAGGAGTGTTTTAACTTGAGGTTTTAATGGAAGTGAGTCAAATCATCTTCCATACAATGCTGATTGTAAATTCCTTTATGATTTTAATTTTAAATTTTTCCTTTTATGTGTGTAAATATTTAAAATTGCATAGTAATTTAAAATTTGGATTATTTTGACAGGAAAGGCTTTCACCCATTTTAGATTTTTTTTCTTTTCAACAAGTGATAATTATATTCAACTATTAGAAAAGTACGATTCCTTATCACATTATTTGATTATATTTTATCTCACATGTAAAAGTGATCTTTAAATTCACACTAATAAAATATTTTGGTACTTTTCCACTTCACCGGCATAAATCTTGCCAAGCAGACTTTATTGGCAACAACACACAATATACAAATAAAAAAATGGGTACTTGCATATTATTGCAACAATCACCAACATTTAAGATAACTCACCAAGTTGGCAACCCTAATTTCTTGTGTATCGTATGCACTGAATTGACAATCGTATGCTTTGTTTCATATAATGTCACCAATAGGCTGCGATAATAAGTAAGTACCAAAAAATTTTGTAATGTTGGCTCTCTTTGGTTTTTCACCTATTTTTGATGTATTATGAATAAAACATTACTGATAAAAAAGACTGGAACTTATTTCAAAAATGTGGTTGTAAAAGTTTACCAGTGGGAATCCATTTGGGGTTAAATGTATCATTTTTGGCAACTTCATTGCTTGCACCGGCAAAACAAAAAATACCAATATTTCATAATGTTGCTAGTGAAAGCTTTTAGGAATATTGCCACAAACTTGGTTTTAATTCGAAATTATTTTTCTTTCATTCCACATTGTAATGAAAGTTGCAGACTAAGAGCTACAATCTGATTGATTGCTTTATATCACAAACATACAATAAGGGCATGTATAGCCTATTAGAATCACACACACATTTGAACTGGTCTCAAATGTTCGTAATACAAGAAATTCTGTGAAGATTGACTGACCTATTAACTTTTAGAAGCTTCTAAAATGAAAACCTCTAAATTTATCTTAAAATAGATTATCCTTATCTGTTATGCTTTTTAGAAAATATATTAAAGCAGTAAAATATTTTGCTGGCAAATTAATATTTTTATTCTGAAAGCAATTATATCATTTTTTTTCTTTGTATTTGCACAGATTTTGCGAGATATAACAAAAAAAGTTTGTGCCATGAATCAAGTTAAAAATAAATTATTCAATATTCATTTTTAAAAACATTTTTTTGGTTTTAAATTTCTCTAAGAAATGTATCTGTGAATAATAAAAGTGTAACTATATATATAAACTCATTTCATCTATTTTTGACCCTTCCCCAGAACTAGAGAATGAGACGATTAGGTAAATTAAAAAATGTTGAAAAACTGGATATTTTTCCTAAAGTTCAAGAGGAATACACACAACCAACAATTTCTGGTGGAACAGGTATGTTGTAAAATATGCATACTTCGTAATATAGAGTTAACTAAATTTTATAAAAAATTTAATTATTTCTTTATATAAATTTTATTCTGTTTTTGATTTAAAAATTTCTGTTTGTTATTGCACCCATGTTCATTTTAACCAAGCTAAAAATATAATTATTGTACTTTTTTAAAAAGAAAAAATCATTATGTTGATGAAAAACAATTCAAAATTAATATACTTGTTTAAAAAAATTCGTATGTAGTTAAGATTTCTGTTTGTGATCTGATACATTTCTAGAATTTTATAAAGATTTATTTTTATCTTTATTTTTAAAAAATGCAAGAAAAGCACAAACAAAATAGTATCAGAGAATTTGATCCTTTCTTGTATGTCCTATGGATCAGTTAAAAAATTGCATGGTAAATATTGCAATTTTAAAATGTGTTTTAACACTACACATAGTTAGTTAAACCATTTATTTCAATAGTATTCATTAGACTGAGTTGGGTATTAACTGCATAGTTTTTATTTTATATTTCTTAGAAAACGTTGTGGTTTGAAAAGAAAATTATTAAATGGAAGTTAAACTATTTAATATATGCTTTGAAACATCATGTGTACTTTAAAATCTAAACATTATTTTAAAATAATATTTATTTTTATTTTTTAGTTTCAATTTTGAGCTTCATCATTATTATAATACTTGTGTATACTGAAATTCGTTATTATAGTTCAAGCCAGCTGAGATTTGAATATAGTGTGGATCACGACATTGATAGGTGAAATATATATTTATTAGTTCTTGTTTTTATGCTAAATATCTTCCATTTTCTTATATTAAATACATTTTTCTTTTTCTCTTTATTTATTCAGTAAATTGAAGATAAATGTAGATCTTACAGTTGCTATGCCATGTTCCAGTAAGTAATTTTTCAAATTTATTTATTTATAAATAAGAAATATTAAGATATTTTAAATTATTTATAGGTAACATTATATATATATACTCATACACATGTTAGTAATGTGCTAGTAAAGAAAATTCATTGAATGTATAGCTTCCCACAAACAATTTTAATTGTTCTTTAATACACTGTTTAAGTTGTAAGTATTCAGAAGTTAAAAAAATGAATTATCCTTTTCTATGCCATTGATATGCATTTGCTTATATATGATTATTCTAATTTTAAAGAATTTGTATTATAATTATTATAAGTTGAAATATTTTTGCTGTAATTTGTTTTACAGTTAAATATAACTAGAATCAATAAGGTGATATAATTTGTATTTTTGTATATCTTTTATCTGTGCTAGTATTTTTCAATATTTTAAAAGTTACTTTACTCTGTCATTAATTTTATACATCTGAATTTAAAAGAAAGAAAATCATCAGATAATACAAGATTATTTAGATAAATTTTTCTAACAGTTATTGAATAGCATTCCTTATAGTGAAAATGCCATAATCATTAGGAAAGTATTAATTTTTAGTTTACATATATATGAATAATAAAATTGATAAATTGTTTTATTTACAATTGAGTCTATTCTCATAGTTTTCCTAAACTAACTTAAAATCAGTTACGCTTAATGTATTATGTAGTGTATTCAATTGTAATTGAATGTGTTACATGATAATATATTATGCAATAAAAATATGAAACCTTTTCAATTGCTTTTAAAATTATTCAAATGCTATCATCAGTTGAACATATTCTTGTGATTGGTCTTCAGACATTTTACAGCTTTTTAAACACAATCATATGTACATAATAGAGCTTATGAATTTTTTTGAAGAGAAGGTGGAGTGCTCTAAATCTAGGAAAATAAAGGAAGTTATTTTTTATTGTGCTATTGTATTTCATTGTTATTAGTCTTTTTTTTCAGCCTTTTCTATAATTCTATAAGTAAAATTTGTATTTTTGATAAAGAATTGTCTTTTCTTAAAATACTCAGATGATAATTTATTTTTTTATATATGAAGAGTAAGTATTTTATATTTAATGTAGAAATAGGAGCAGATATACTTGATGTTACTAATCAAAATACTCAATCATTCGGAAAACTTGAAGAAGATGCCACCCATTTTGAATTATCCGAACCTCAAAGAGCACAATGGGACACAATGCAAAAAATAAATTTATATATAAGAGAAGAGTATCATGCCATTCAAGATCTTATATGGAGGGATGGCTATTCAAATATTTTAAAAGGATTCCCTACAGGGTTTGTATTGAAATTTTTTTAAATTCAGATTTTATCCTAAATTAAAATTTTAATGCTTTCAGTAATACTTGGTTTTTTTTAAAAAAATAAAATAGTTTTTTGTTGTATTTGTTTACATATAGGCATATATTTTAAAACACTAGGTTTGTAGAAATTATTCAACTCAAAATCTCATTGAAATGTTGTATAATAGATTAGCTACAAACTATTTACATTTCACAAACTGTTAAGTTTTCAAATTTTATCATTTTTACTGAGTCAATCCAATATTCATTTATGAAAAGCATTTTGTAAAGAAGCATTAAGATGTTAAATTTATTCTGGCAAAAGTAATTTTTAAAGCTAAATATTTGATTTCTTTTATTCAACTTAAAATTTCATTAATTTTTATTCTTGTTGGATAATATGTTAAAAAAAATTATCATTGTTATTTTATTTTTTGATGAACTAGTCAGTTTATCAGATATTTATTTTACCCAAGCTTCTTTATTGAAAAAAAAATTACTTCTTAGAAATCAAAAAATGTATTTTATTCATATATTTCTTTTTATTGCTCTAGAGATAGTAAGCCTGTTGAAAAACCTGATGCATGTCGCCTACGAGGATCTTTAGTGGTGAATAAAGTCTCTGGAAATTTTCATATAACTGCTGGAAAGTAATTCAATTTTCTTTGTTTTTTTATGGTTTTTCAAAGAAAAATTTCTAATAAATTTTCTGAATATTTTAAAAGTTAAGTATGAATAATTACTTTTATATGATTTTCTAAATTTAAATAATTTGTGTTATATTGATTTATTTTTTTCTATTTTATTTTCATAATTAATACTAAGATGTCTCTCAGTTCCTAAAGCAAATTATTTTTTTAAAATATATTCATATTTTCCTATTTTATCATAATTGAATCATTTTTTTAAGTAAAGCTTTATTTTAAGGTTGTATTATTTTATTGCTATAAAATCTTAGTGTTTACTATGTAGTACACTTTGTAATTTTTATGTCCTTAGCTGTTAAAATTTAATTTGACATGTGACACTTATGCTGTGTCTTATAAAGAGAACTTTGTGTGTTGAAGTCAAGTCTAAAAGCTCTTTCAATGCAGTTTGTAATTTTCAAATACATGACCTAATCTTTTTCAAAAACAAGTTGCTTTTTTAAAAAAAAGATTTCATTTTTTTAATATCACGCAGATTTACTTTTTATTACTGGCAATAATATTTGCACTTTATGAAATTCAAAATTATATCCTAGATGGCATATAGGAAAATAGATTAAAGATGACAAAATTAACTAAAATATTTTCTATTTAGAAGCTTGTTAACTCACAGTTCAAACACATGACCCAAGTACTAAATGTTAGCTGTTTTCATCTTCACTCAGAAAACAATCAAATGTTACAAAATGATCTGCTTGCTGTTTTTATGTATGAATTTATTGCCCAAAAAATCGATATCTGCTGTTATTGGTTTGGCATGTACTATTTCAGCAAATGGCTGCATTATCTGTCTAATCACGTTCTGAAGATGTTTTAACTGTATTTGCTTTGGATGCATTTTATTCTGAATTGAGAATAATTCTAAATTCATCTATAAATGTGCCTTACACATCATTCTCTGAATCAGCATTCTCACATTATAATATTTCTGTATTACACACAAATAAACTCATAAGTTTCATCGGATAAACTTTAAGCTTTTCAGAACAGAATGAAAAAAATAGGAAAATGAATGTAAAGAAAACTTTCAAATATGCCTCAGATCAGATTCATCAAAAATCAACCTATTTAAATAAAACTGACACTGCAAAAGAGAAAAAGTACCCATACACCAAACTGTTAAGATGATGAATATTGATTGTATATGATGTGAGTGAATCCAAGCAGAAACTACTGTGAATAGAATATTCTCAATTACTAGAATAGGAATCAAAAGGAATAATTTTGATTGCTTTTATTTTCATGTTGGTTTCTTTCTGTTCCTTATTATTCAACTTAGATTTAAATTTCTGTATAACTTGCTGTTCTTGAACATATGTTCAACACAAAATGTCTCATCAAAATTCAATGCCAAGAAAATTTCAAATCAACCTCAATGTTTGTTTTTTATAAGATGTCTTCTAAAAAAATTGATACAATGATTCCCCCTCTCCCATTTAACTCCCAGATATGAATCTCTTACTATTGTTTGCTAGTTATATATTTAAGTGTACTATGCAATTAAAATGCATTTTTATTTCTTTATGTATGCTTTTTGAAGTGTATCTTGGCTTATTGAATAAGAACATACAAAGAGCATAAAGCACAATCTATACAAATAAATAAAATTGAAGTGTCTGTTTGTAATTTCAAATTAGCAGCTTTTTATTAAATGCATTTAAAGGTATATACGGTACATATATCAAAAAATAAATTTTTAAAATTTTTGTCTGTTTGTTTGTTCCGGCTAATCTCGGAAACGGCTGGTACGATTTTAAAAATTATTTCACCAGTGAAAAGCTAAATTATCTGCGAGTAATATAAGGTATATTTTATTCCCATATTCCTACGGGAACGGGAACTATGCCGGTAAAACTGTGGGACGTTGCTTACTCCCCGCCAAGTTGGCGCAAAATTATGCATTTGTGGTCAATAATGGAAATTTTAATAAAAATTTTCTCACATTTGTAACAAATAACTGAAATATAGTATAATTTAACATCTTTACAAAAAGAAATTTTTAAATGGTTTTTTATTAAACGTCTAACATTTATGTTATGTTTGTTAAATGTAAAACTCAAACTTTGAGAAATATCGCCAAGTTGGCTGAGAAGTTCTCTATTCCGATAATCCCAGATATTTTCATGCAAATTTTCTCCCACTTTTTAAAGAGGGAAACAAAATAAAGTTTTAGCGAATTGCGCACACGTGATATTGAAAATTCTATGGTAATATTCATTGACAGTTTCATAAAAAGTTTTGATTTATCGAATATTTATTACTTTGAATTTTTTTAACCTAATTATACAATATTCATATTTTGCTCAAAATTTTTAACTTATACTGAACTTAGATGTTTTACATGGAGGTATTACTTTGAAGATATACTAGATATTACTATGGAGGAAGCCATACATTATCACTCGCCGAATAAAATTAGGGAGCTTTACGCAATACTTATTTCATCTTCGGTCTTTCTAATCCTCAAACCTTTCAGAATAAGTACAAAGACTACATGGCGGAAGATATTTTGCAATGATTGCAGCAAGTACAAGCAATATGCCTTTCAACAAAACGCAATAAAGGTTCTCAGAATGGTTGGGGAGAAGCTACATGATTTGGGAATGATTAGTCCTAGATGTGTCAACAGAAATAGCTATGATAATGAAATTGCTTGAGAATTAAACTATGATTTTACAGCATAGCAACATCAAGTAACAAGTGCTTAATCTTGCATTTGAAGATTCACTCATCTGAAATTTCAGAAAAAATAGCTCTCAAGGCAGGATGCTTCCACAGTGTAAGCTTTTAGTGTGGGATGAGAGTACGATGTCTCACAAGAAAGCTATAGAAGCGTTAAATCGGACTCTTCAGGGTTTACGAGATAGTACAGATATTATAGGAGGAATGGTAGCTTTATTATATATTGGCTAATGAATTTTGAAAAAATCTTCCTGTAGTCCAGAGGGGGTACACAGGCAGATGAAATCAGTCACTATTAAATCATCAAGCTTATGGGCAAAAATTGAAAAATTCAGTCTGAAAACGAATATGAGAGTGCATCTTCATAATGACGTAGATTCGGAACATTATGCAGAGACGCAATTGAAAATCGGTTATGGATGTTTGGACACAAATGCTGGAGGTTATATTTTACTTACAGAGAATTTTGTAATGTAGAAGAAAAAGATATAAATGTTAGTGCTCAAATTTACCTGGGCTTGCAACAAAATTTAAATTGGGATCAATGGTTGCACGCAAGATCAATATTGGTGCCTACAATGACATTGTTCATAAAATCAACATTGAAAATGTAATCGACGTGTGGGGGAGGAGGGAAATGAAAAATATTTATCAATAATACAATCATGGATAAAGAAAAAATTACTTCATATCCCACAGTGCTCTTAAATTCACTTGAACTTTTGGGTGTACCCTCACATAAACTTCAAATCAAAACTAAGTGTACCAGCTATACTTATGCAAAATCTCGATGCTCCTTGACTATGTAAAGGAATGAGGCTTTGGATTACAAAACTGATGCAGAATATACTTGGTACCAATATTTTAACATATGTCATGAAAAGGAATAGTGTTATCATACCTCGAATTCCAAGTATCCCCACTGACCTACCGTTTCTATTTAAACGAGTTCAATTTCCATTTTTACTGTTGCTATTAACAAAGCTAACATTTCAGCTAGCAGCGGTGCATTTGGAAAAGCAATGTTTTTCCTATGGCCAACTATATGTAGCTTGATCGGTGTGTCCAATGCCCAAATCTTCACATATTTGCAACTGACGGAAGGACATATGATATGGTATACAGTAGCATCTTAGAATAATATTCTGTTTTGAGCTCTTTTAAAGAGGAATTATATATTAAACATAGATACTTTCGATTTTTAAAAATATTAATAGCTTTTAAGTTATTGAATTTTTGTTGTTAATTATTATAATAAATTACGTTTTCAGGTTTTTTAAACTAAGCTCAATTTTAGAATTTTTTTAATTTTATTGATTCCAGTCAAGCAATGAAAAAATTAACATATTATATTATTTACTTTCTAATGATAATGATTAAGACTTTGACAGTTATTTAAAGACATTAATGCGAGTGGAGCCACGGGTAAAAGCTAGTCTAATATATTTTTACCTCTTTCTGATTTGTCTTTTGTCAAATTTCATTAAAATTTTATTATGCTGGTAATACATTTAACAATTGTAAAGAATAATGAAATGGTTGGTAGCAAAGCCTTACTTTTTTAAAACAAATGAAATTTAATTATTTTTGTAAGTTTTGAACTTAGTCTTGTGGCTTAATAAACTATCATTAAATTGAATCAAAAAATGTTATAGTGAAAATTACTTGATACTGATATTTTTTTATGTAACTTTTTTTTCTGTGGAAGGTCACAACTTGTAACTTTCTTGAATGATTTAATTTATGTTAATATACTATTAGAAATATCAGTAGTTGTCACCTATATACTTACATCTCTTTATAATTAATTTAATGTGATATATTTACAAAATGAAATAACAAACATTAAGGATACAAATAAGGAATAGTTATTCCAAATAATGAATAGTTGCTTTACAAAAAAAAAGCATTTATCTATGCATAAATAAACATGTTGTTGCTAATGCCACCTGTCTGACGTAGTCATATCAAGGCCCGCAAAATTCATCAGGCTAGAGTGTATGCCTGTGGTTAGCGGTTGCTTTGAGTACCATGCAGGTGACAGTACGATTTGGCTCGGTTCCACCCCAATTTTGAGGGAGAACACCCTGGGAGTGGTCAGGGGCCTCCCACCTCTCTTCCCCTTCCACCAACCTCAAGAGAGGACTTGCAGCCCGACTGCTATTTAGAGTACCCCCATGCCTTGAAGGCACTATACATTTACAAACATCCATGCCTTCTCCTTGATTTGAACCCAGGCCCAAGGCACAGCAGTCAGCATCGCTAACCCATTATGCTGGATGGGCAACCACATGAACATGTAATTAGAGTTAACAGATATACATTTGCATAATAATACAGCAACTAGATATGAAAAGTAGTTATAGTCAGATGACTTTCCAGCATAGTAGTTAGTCCACAAGTTACTATAAAAGTATTAAGCATCTAAAATAATAGATTTGCCACCCAAACGAGATAGTGTTTAGTGACGCGAACTGCTGTGCCAAAGACTTGGGTTAGAATCTCAGAGAAGACATGAAAATTTGTAAATATATAGTGCCTGCACAGCATAAAGGCATTTTAAATATTTGGTGGGGTGAAAGTCCTCTTGAGAGTTTGGTGGTAAAAAAAAGGAGTGGGAGACCCTCAGAACACTTTCCCCCTCCCAGAGTGTTCTTCATGAAAATTGGGGTGGAATGGAGCCAAAACACATACTTTCAGCTGCAATGGGACTCAAAGCTGCATCAAAAATGGCAGATGTAATCTATCCCTTTCCTTGAATTATTCCCTGAGTCCTAATCTAACACCATCTATTAGACCTTGTTATCAACAACACAACAAAAATATATTTGCATAAATATCTAAGATGAGATTGTGATGAATGTAAAATTTTGACTGTGATTCATGGAATATTAGAAATTTTTTAAAATTCTTTTTAATGCTATCTCGTAATGATCATTCTAAAATTGTTTGCAATTAGGCAGAATTCATTTTTGAATTTGACTTAATGCAATATATATTATACATAATCTTATGGGGTGATAGCTAATTCCTATTGGGGTCGTTTTTTAAGTGGTATTTACCATATTTACTCAGATCTAAGCTGCCATCAATTCTAAGCCACACCCCAAATTCTCAATGTTTTTGTGAAAAAATGTTGTCATCGATTCTAAACCGCACCCTATTCTCTATACATTTTTGAGAAAAAAAGAAAAATTGTGTAAAAGGTTCATCCAATTCCAATACTACAGAAATTTTTTTTTTTAAATTTTAATGAAAAATAATAAGTTAATACTTAATTTATTTTACCAGTATTAAAAACACATTCAGACTTACATGAACCTCTATAATTACTCTAAACACAATAGTATCATGTTTCGAAAATGATTTGTCGCTCCTATTAGCACAGATGTCTTTGGAATTGGTGCCAATGCCACCCTTTTCCCACATGGTATCCTCTTCCATGCCATCCATTTGCTTGTTATGCCACATTTTTTAAAAGAATGTATTATAGAAGAATGTAAAAGAATTTTTAAAGACTGTTGAACACTTAAAGCAAAAATTATATCATTTTGTTTACGCCTTTCACGTATATTTGTTTCATCTCTGTCAAGTTTTCAGTGGCTGCTGCTCTGTTTCTTCTGCAAATAAAATTGCCTCCTTTTTCATACTTGCATTGTAGTGAACTCATCTTGATGCTATTGCCAATATCTTTCATGTTTAAGTGATTAAAAGAAAATTCTTACAAAAAATTTCCTAAATACAAGTAAACAATGATGTTTAGGATAAACTGAATACTGGAGATAAACTGAAGAATGGGATAAATCATAGATGCAAGTGGCCAGAATGGATGGTTGTAATTTTCCTTTTGAAAGGGGTGGAAATTAAATTTTACCCATCCAACAAATGTTTTGCCTCATTCTCAGCAGCACCTGATTTTCAGTAGAATTAACTCTGGAAAAATAGTATGGCTTAGGTGTGAGCAAATATGGTAATTTCATTACTAAAATGGGGCATTCTTTTTTATTATTACCCTGACAGAAAAAAATCCCAACACCAAGAAAGGCTTGTGTAAAATAAACAAAATTTGGTAGGCCTGTTTATTCATCTGAAAGATGACATCGATTCAGAATTTACGTTTAAGTGTGGTGCTTGTACTTCCATTCAGAATTTGCAAATCAGGGTTGCTTTAAATGCGTTCTGTAATGTTTGTGAGTGTTATTTTTCTATCAAATTTGACATATTGAGTTGATGTTAGCCAAGAATGGTCTTTAAGAAGATGGAGAAGCCATAACAAGAGGATAATGCTCGCCCTCACACCGCTCTTGTTACACAATGCACTCTACAAAGTGTTGATATGTTACTTTGGCCTGCAAGATCACCAGATCTGTCTCCAATTGAGCATATATTGAATATCATTGGACGACAGCTCTAGCATCATCCATAGCCAGCACTGACTGTTCCAGTATTGACACAACAAGTGTAACAAGTATGGTGCTCCATACCACAAAGTGACATGCATTCAAGTTTCTGAAGGTTACACCGGCTATTAATGTAACAGCATTTCACATTTGAAATGCTTTTCTTGAACCTAAATTAATCTGTGATCTTGAAAATTTAATCAATTAAACATGTTTACTAGACAGTTGCATTGTCCAAATTTCTCATTGCTCTACAATAATTTTTCTTGGTATTGAGATTTTTTTTATCAGTGTATTTTGATGAAATTATAAAAGAAATTTGGAAAAAATTCAAACATATATAAATCAGAAAAGAACTTATTTTTTTATTTTAAAAAAAATCTTACAAAAATTAATTATAGAAAAAAAAATTTAATTAGTGTGTAGTGTATGGATATTACCCTATACATAGTTTATCCTAAACTAGTGTATAGGGTTTTTTTTAGTCATTTGAACTAGCATCATTTGAATTAGAGAAAGGGAGAAAAAGGTAAATTTGAATGAAATATTAAAGTCAAAGAATTTAGTCAGAGAACACATTTATGACAGAAAATTGTTCCAGATTTCATTTTTGTTTGTGATGTTGTAACACTTCTGTATGTTTATATATAAAACTGCACCTTTAAGTTTTAGAAAATGTCCATGAATATTTAATTTTTTACTGTATCACATGTAAAGCTTAAGTTCATTTAGTATTACGTTATAGAAGACAAAATATAAAACATGTTATATGGGAAAAATGGATTTATTCTGTTAGAATTGTAAAAAAAATGCTATAAAATAGGCTGCTCTCCATAGGACAGTGAGTCAAAGTAAGTGTTGGAAAGGAATTTTCAATCTGGAAAATGTTCCCAATTTAGATCCTATTCTTAAACATTAGGCAAAAGCAGATTTAAATGTCTTTATATTTGTCAAGAAACTGAAAGAGAAAATATTTTGAAAAAGAAATTACCTCATAATAAATCAACAAAATGTACAGTCATATTTTCTTTATTAACAAATTTTCATTTTGAAATTATGTGATATATTTTATTTAAAATTATTTCTCATTTTTTAAAGAAATAAAATATTTGTAGGCATATTCCTCATCCTGCTGGTCATGCCCATATTTCAGCATTCTTGAAGGATTCTGGTTAGTACTTTTTTCCTCTTAAGTCTTATGAGTACATCATCAAAAATTTTACTTCATGTGTTAAAATTCATAATGTTATTTAATAATATTCTTTTTGTGTGTATTTACTAAGTACAAACAATCTCTAAAGTATTTCAGTGTGAAAAAAAACTTTAACATTAAAAAATGCTGTTGCATATTTAGCAAAATGTAACATTTGCTATTAAGTGTATTACTATAGTAATATTTTATTTCACAAGGTAAAATGAAAGCTAATTAAAATAATTACATAAACCAGAGGAGCAAAACTTAACAAAGTCTTATTATGCTTTTAAAATTCCAAACAAAATTTACAGAACATTTCTGTGTTTTTAAGGTAACATTTTTATATTAAATCTGTAATTTTGTTGAAACAGTAATAATAGCAAAGAAATTAAAGTTTACTAATTACAAATACTCTATATAATCAAAAGTATCCAGGCATCACATGAATTAGTTAAAAATTAATTGTATGAGGTTGAGCCACCTTTTGTTACAATAGCAGTTGTAACTCTTTAAGGAAGGATATCTACTTGTTTTTAAAAGATTCAAGTTAAAGAATTTCCTGTCATTCTTGCTGAAGAACAATGGTCAGTTCTGTCATTGATATGGAGCATCTTAGTCTAGCTTGTAGTCAACATTCTAATTCATCCCTCAAGTTTGTCTATAGGATTTAAGTCTGTTCTTTGAGTAGATTAGTATCATTCCTTAACATCCATATCAGTAAACCACATCTGCACATGAAGTTTGAACAAGAATATGATCCTGTTGAGATCAGAGTGGATTCTTTGCAAACTGTTTTCACAGTATAGGCAACACAAATTATCCAAAATGTCAAGATAGTCTTCTGTCTCAAGATTTTCTTGTATGGGAATAAAAGGCCAGACCATGAGAAACAACCTTATAGTATTATGCCTCCATCTCTAAATTTCCACTTGTGGTACAGTATGGTCAGTTGTACAGCATTCATCAAGCAGTCTCTACATTCAGATTCTAGTGTTAGAGGACCAGATAGTATTCCTTGATAGTATAAGCAGAAGCTCTGCCATGAAAACCAAGATTTCAAAGTTTGCAACAAATTGTCATTGTGCTGATGTTGCATCCAGAGGCTTTATGGAATTTGAGATTAGTTTTTTCAACTAGATCCATAAAGTTGACTTTCAAAACTCTCTTCAGTGCTCTGTGGTTCCTGTCCAAAAGATGATACATCTTTACTTGATCGTGGTTATGCAGTTATAACTCCTGCCTGTGTTTCCGCTTCATGATAACATTATATACAGTAGAAAAGGGCACTTCCTAATAAAGCAGAAAATGTTAGAGATTGCATAGGAGCATGCTCTGTGTTCAAAATCATTTAACTAACCTTTTCCTTCCATTGTACTTTTCTAGTTGTGAAATATTGATTACGAATTCCTCTTGCTTTCTTTCATACCTGCCAACATCACTGACCACTAATCACTGCCAACATCATCTGTTATTTATAGGGTTGTCCAGTTACTTTTGATCAGATAATGTACATTTCATTGCAAGAGGAAATTGCACTGAATTGTGTATTAGATTTGAATCATTTCTTATGTTATTAATGCATTTGTTATTTTAAGAGTCAAAATAGTCTGCTGTGTTTTTAAGAAAAATTTCAAATAAATGTGAATACTGCTTTAAGGAAATATTATTGTTTTGAGGAGGACCATTTAATGATTATATAATGAATATAAATATATATTTAATTTCAATTTATGCTTATTCTGTAATAAGAGGTTTATAGTATTATGTAGAGCTTCATTGTACTAAACTTTCTAATATAATCACCTATGTATTTTCAGATTATAATTTTTCTCATAGAATTGAAAGGTTTTCTTTTGGTGAACCAACGGCTGGAGTGTTTGATCCCTTAGAAGGAGATGAAAAAATTGCTTCTAGTAGTAAGAATAAACTAATTTTTTTTAAATTTGTATGAAATATTTAAATTTTTGTTCTTTTTCTGAAATATTGGTATACAAATGCAAAATTTATTTACATTTATGATCCTCGCTAGCTAAGTTTGAATCTTTTGATGCATATTTTTTGTTATGGATTTATAAACTGTTTTTTGATATTATTGACTTGCATGCCTTTGAAGTAAAAAATATCAGTATTTAAATAAAAACCCTGAATAGATTTCGTACTGCAAGAATTTTCACCCCTCCAACTTGAAATTGCAATACTTTAAGGATTTTCATTCTGTGTCAAAATGCAATGTTATATTATATTCAAAATATTCTAATAAACTTAAAAATTTATGTATGTTTTAAAAATTGTTAAAAATATTGCTTTTTAATTTTTTTTTTTTTTTTAAGTAAAGCACTTTTGTAAGAAAACTTGTAATCTTAACTAATCCTAATCTAAAAAAAAATTGATTCCTAATGTATATCCTAATATTTAATGAAAGAAATGTCTCTTTTAAGGCTGTCTTCACTTAATGTTAAAGAATAGGATCTGAATTTGGAATATTTTTTCAGATATAAAAGAACTCCAACATTAATATTATATTCTGGCTTTGCTGTATTATTCAGAGCAGCATATTTATCCAAGTTGATCCATTTTTCTAGTATAAAATGTGTTTTGTATTTTTTTCTCTTAAACCATAATGCTAAATGAGCTATCCCTTTACATGTTAAAATGATAAAATAATTATTTATGGAATAATTTTTGAAAGTTTTAAAAACTATTTTATAAATAGATGTATGAATTATAATGTTTCAAATTTTCATGAAAATTGAGATCTTTTTCTGTCTGAAAATATGTTCCATGTTTAGTTCAGGGTCTCATACATTTGTGAGTGAATATTAAGGTCGCACTGCTCAGCTACATGAGGACTTTTGGTATACATTTGGCGAAGATAGCCTTAACTATTCTGCTCTTTTTATTGATTTATATACACTAAAAAACAATTTTAAAGATATTTCTACTATATTTTTTCTGCATAATATTCTTGTTAGTTCTAATTATAAACATTTTAAATATAAATTTGAGCTCAGGGATATTTTAATATATTTTCTAATTATGCTGATATTTATTTTTTAGATTTTCATATGTATCAATACTACTTAAAAGTAGTACCAACAGAAATCGTCCATAATAACAGAAGGCAAAGTACTTTTCAATATTCAGTCACGGAACAGGTATTGATAAGTCAGAAGTTAAAAATTTCTGATGTTTTATAGATAAATTTTTGTATCAAATAATTTTTTATCATGTACTTGCATTGTGTTTATTTATTAAAAATATTTCATTGCTTTGTTTTCAAGGAAATGTCCAAATCAATTTTTTAGGCTTCTTCACGCCCTGTTCTTTCTACAAGAAAAAAGCTTTAGAAACATTACTTATATAGACTTTTTCTGTTTGCATTGTAATAAAAAACCTTCACATAACTTGATTGCTACTTTCTTAAAAAATACCTCATTATGAGAATCTGCTCTTTACAAAACAAAAAATGAGGGAATAAAAATTGCCTTTCAAAAATTAAAAAGTCATAACATTATATTTTTTTATAATCAGGAAAAAATACATTTATTAAAGAATTTGATCAAAAGTGTTAGATATTATGCATTCATCTTCACTAGTAAGTGTCATTAACCAAGGGTATTTTCTTTTTGACAAGATATCCTCATCCTCAGAACTTTCAGCATTATCTTAAATTCCATGTTCTACTGTTTGTTTACTTTACGTATATAAGAGATCTTCATGAATTTCTTTATGATACTAAATATTTGTTTTATGCTCTTTTAATAGAAGGATTTTCTGTTTTGATGTATAACTTTTATATGTTCAGCTAAATTGAGATCTTTTTGTATGTGGTGTAATTTATTCAATATCTCTGTTATCATTCCCTAAATATCTTAACATGTTCCAGATATGATTTCTATCACATTTACCTAATTAGTTTCTTCTTCCACTTGTGGTTTTTAGATATCTATGAATTATTTAGAAATTTTTCACGGATAGAGATATAGCAGGTTCTACTGCACGCATTCTATTTTCTGCCAGCTCATTTATATTTTCATTTTATATAATGACCCCAGCCACATATTACCCCCTCCCCAAGCAAGTAATGATGTATGTTTTATATTAATTGATAGAGGAATTTATAAGATGTAATATAGTCAAAAATTATGAAAAAATTTCATATTTCCATAAGATTCATAGATTCACACATCATTGACTTTATTCATAATACTTTGTAATGATTTCCTAATGTAATTAATCATAAAGCAGCTAGAACTCCCAGATTTAATGATTGAAGTAAAGAAGCTGTATTTGGTTGTTCAAAAATTATTTGAATGTTTTTAAATAATTCAAATCTTAAGTGGCTAGGTGCATTTTGGAATATAATAGTGTTTCTCGAAAGAGAAAAAGGACTGAATCAAACTTCTTAACATGATTTTTCAACATACTATACAAAATAAATGTTTTGAAGTAAATACTTTAGGATTTTTTGTAACTTTTCCATTTTATATAAGTGTTCTGTTGGGCATTCCCCCCCCCCTACCAATGAACATTTTGTTAACCTTAAAACTTGATGTATTGATTGATTAATCAGTTCACTAATTTTTTGTAATTCCTTTATATGAGTTTTGGCAACTTCTTTATCAGACAAATGTGCTTTTTCCTTGTATTTTTGTAGATTTTTTTAATATAAAGTTTTCTAAATCAACCAAATCATTTTTTTACTGGCAATCAAGTCAAAGTTCATAGCAGATTCTCAATTCTTCTTTAAACAAGTGTAGCTTTTTTAAAGCCTTAACAATATTGGTGTCCAGTAAATTCCGTTTTGTTAATGTTTATCAATCCAGATATTAAAGTCTTTTCCTTCTCCTCAATTGTTTCTTTGAATTGAGAAATTATTTATAGAAACAGAACAACAAACTGCTATGCAGGCTTTTACTTTAGGCTCATTTTTTCATGCAGTGTTTTGTTGCTTCATGTAAATATTTAACTGTAGTTTCTTTTGCATATCTTTTAATCTAAAAATACTCTGTGGTTTTATTTTTTCAGTTTTTTTTATTATAATTGTATTGTTTGTATGAGAGAAATGGAGATGTTGGTTCTTGCATACTATCACAAAACTATATTGGAAACATTGAATAAAATTGCACTAATTCTAAAAATGGAATATGCTGACAGGAAAACGGAAGGGGCTTGTATTTGAAAAATACTATGTGAAAAATAATAGTTGTAAATAAATAATGATCAAAAGAAAAAAAATAACTAATTTTTATTATTAATTTTATATTATATCATTATTTTAGTGTGATGTATAATTATATATAAGAATTCAGTAAATCCCAGATTCGCTTTTTAGTATTAGAGTTTGCCATATCAAAAAACGATTACGCTTAGAATGGCAACAAACAGAGAAATATGAAACAAAGCATGTGGTTGCCAACTCAGCACCTATAGCACTTATGAAATCAGGGTTGCCAGTTTTGTGAGTTATCTTGAAAGTTGACTTGGTTACAATAGTACCAAGAAGTTTTATGTTTTCCTCTTTTTATTTTTCTATGATGCAATATAGTGAATATCGTTGTTATTCATTAGCAAAAGATTAAAGTTTCTCTTTTACTTGTATGCCATTTAATCCCAATATAAGTTCTTTTACAAGGAAAAATATCAAGAATAAGGAAACTTTTATTTTAAAAAATATTTTGACTTTTGATAAAATTACAATTCCTTTGTATTTTTCATCTTTTAGATTTAAGAATATTTGTGTGTTTTTTATTTCTGTTTATGAACCATTTTTGTTTTATATTTTATTTGTATATCAATATATATATCGAGTTTTTATGCATAGGCTCGTCCTATAAATCACCAGTCTGGAAGTCATGGTGTACCTGGTATTTATTTCAAATATGACATGTCATTTGTCAAAGTAAAAGTCACTGTTGAAAGGCATTCCATATGGAGATTTCTTGTTCGTTTATGTGGTATTGTTGGAGGAGTATTTGCAACTTCTGGTAAGTATGGTTGCATATATAGATATGCATGCTCACACACATATTTATACCCTTATATTGTTGAATTATTTAATGGATTAACTAATGGATGGAACTAATAGCTATTTTACATTAAAACAAGTTTTGTAGTTTGATTTAACTCTTTGTTGTTGTTGTGACTAATGCCACCTGTCTGACGTAGTCAGATCGAGGCCCACAAAATTCATCATGGCATAGGGCTGGATTGTACGCCTGTCATTAGCCGTAGCTTTGAGCACCATGCAGGTGACAGTACGTTTTGGCTCGGTTCCACCCCAATTTTGAGGGAGAACACCCTAGGGGTGGTCAGGGGCCTCCTACCTCTCTTCCCCTTCCAACAACCTCACGAGAGGACTTGCAGCTCGACAGCCAAATAGAGTACCCCCATGCCTTGAAGGCACTATACATTTACAAACATCCATGCCTTCTCCGGGTTTCGAACCCAGGCCCTGCGGCACAGCAGTCAGCATCGCTAACCACTATACCAGATGGGCTATACCGGATTTAACTCTTTTAAGTGGTTAATCATAATTTATGCATTGAATTATTGCAAATGCTTTTTCTTATATATTTGTTTAAATACATATGTCAGGTGAATCTCTAAACAGATAGCAAATTAGCCAGTCACTGACCCATTCACCATTCCAATATTTTTCTTTTGGACTTTTTCTTGTGAATTTATATTAAATATACAGCATGCTTTTGTTGAACATAGTTGAATTTCAAAGGTATATTGGTACTATTGTTGCATTTAAAAGTCTGAAAATAAACTGAATTTCTGTTCTGGATATTTCACTTATCTCAAAGGAAAGTTATATAAAAATTTAATTTGCAAAATCGTTTAAGTTATTAAATATATTTTTGTGTCATATCTCTTATGACTTTTTGTTGCATAACATTAAAAAAGGTCCTATAATTTATGGATACCCTTTATATTTATACATACACACTCACATAATGAAGTTATCTCTTTCTCTGCTGTTCTTACATTAATTTTAAAATTTGCATTTACTTTTATATGCCTTAAACTAAGACAAATCAAAATTTAATGCGTAATAATTCTTACTGTTAATTTTATTAAATTCTATTTTGATGTCACATGAATAATAATTAATTACAATAATTATGTAATAATTGTTTTCTATTTTTTTTCCATTTATGAAATGTACTGTTAATTAGGCATTTGTGTTCTATATGAAAAATTTGTAGAATAATCATAGAAATGTGAATTTTTATTAAATATGCATGTGTTTAGTTTTCTTGTTGCATGATAAGAAGAAAAAAACTAATATGTGGGAATTTTATATAGTATTTTTTTTTTTTTTTTTGAAAATTTATGCATGTTAAAAATTTATTTCAAGCATTAATTTTGATACTGAAAGTTTGTTATATTCTTATTTGTTTTTAGTTGGAAGATAGAAAAATTGAAATTACTATCTTCATAATTATATAAGCCACTGTATCCATGTGGCTCAAACTTGTAGTTGGTAATGTTTCAATCATTGTGTTTGAGTTTTGATTCCACTAAAAACTGTGATGTAGCAGAGTTGATGTATATTAAATTTGTTGTTTCTGAAAATTTCTTGTGTTGACAGGGTATGAATGTTAGGAGAGTAAGGTGCCAGCTCAGGTGTCACCCTCATCAGTTTGACCGTGATTCAAAATTCGAGATTCATTACCAACAGCTTTCATGCTGCTTCTAAATATGACATTACTAAAATTCAATCAACTATCATTTCATAATGTAATGGATTTATTCCTTTAAATAAATCTCATAAATGAATGTAACTTTCATCAATTTTACATACATGTAGATCAGCATTTCAGAAATATGCTGCATAAATTTTAAATAATTTTTGCAAGGAAAACATGAAATTAATTTTAGTTTTGTGTAGGTGTATTTGTTTTGTATTTAAGGATTAGACCTATTATATATAGCAATAAAGGCCAGATGCACATGTGACAGCTTATTCTAAAATTGTGTTATGATAAAATATAAGGTGAAAGGAAAAAAGAAGCAAGTTAATTAGCTGCAAACATAGTAAAAAATGGCAAGGTGATTGAAAGGGGAGTATTTCTTTCCTTAAAGAAAGGTGAAGACCACCCAGAGGGATATGATAATGACTGCTGTGGCATAGGGCTTTGGTCTGATTCTCAGAGGAGGCATAGATGTTTCTAAATATATAGTGTCTATGTGGCATAAGTGCACTCTGAATATTCATTTAGCCAAAAGTCTTCTTGAGAGGTTGGTGGAAGGGGAAAGAGAGGTGGGAAACCTCCTTAACACCACCCCCAAGGTATTCTCTCTCAAAACTGAAGTAGAATGGAGCCAAAATGTACTATAACCTGCATGGTGCTCAAATCTGTGGCTTATCAGATAATGGTTGTTAATTCACAGTTCAAGTATCTGTCCTTATTTCAGCTTTGAAATATTGATTATTTACAATACAAACACACACAACATTAAATATTCCTTTAAAAATTTATATTTTGTGGATAAGCACACCTGTAATTTTGGGGGTCAACCAGCCAAAGTTTTTTACAGACTGATTGAATTCCCAATCAGTTAGGAAAGGTTAATTGTAAATTTCCCTTTATTGATTACTGTGGAGCAAATTGCCACATGGCTAATGACAAGTGTAAAACCACCCCTTTGCCACAATAAATTTCACGGTCTTCAATCTGACGCTCTCGATAGGAGGGCATTAGCAACAATACAACAACAGAATGGTGAAAAATAAGAAACATTTTAGAATTGCTGTAAGGTCACCTGCTTGGTTGGAGAAATTATATACAGGGATGTGTTGAACTAACGATATATTTGAATAATATGAATGCTGAACTCATTCTAGATTAAATAGTCGGATTTTCATGGAGGTGTGAAATTCTTCTTGTAGTATAATTCTTGGAAAGAAAACATGGTACTTTGGCTACTTTTCTAAATGTCTCATTTTAGTTGAGCTGGGTTTGGTTTTTGTTGGAGTAAGGGACTGTTGTTTATCCTCGGACAGGACTTCTGCAGAAACTGATGGGGTAGAGCAAGGGTTATCAACCTTTTCTCCCAATGGGCCACATACATGTAGCAGCTATTTCATGTGGGATGCAACCACTGGCATAGCTAGTCCTGAGTAGGCCCTGTATCAAAATTCCTAGGAGACCCTCTTTTAGAAAATAATCACATTAATAAAATTTATTTGAAAGTGTCAAAATTTTACAATATGTTGGGGGCCCCCTGTAGCTTTGGTAGCTCTGCAATGTGAAGATTAATTGGGGGATGCTATAAGACAAAAGACATTTAAAATGTGGAAAATTGGTAAAAATATTAAAACTCATTTTTCAACTTTTATTTTTTTTCTGTGTTGAACTTTCTATCAATACATGCATGAAAAAAATTGGTTTTATTTATTTTTTACTGAGTTATGGGTAGTTTCAATTTCCTTTCTTCTGTATTTGAGCCCTTGTTTACATTTTACAGTCATACAAGCAGAACTGGCCTATTCTTTGATAATTTGATTTTTCTTTTGAAAAAGCCTCATTTATTTTTACTCAAAATAGTAATTTATCAAGTGCAGGATCACAGAAATAAGTTTTTACTAAATTCTGGACTGAAATCAGTATTATTTATTTTAAATTCGTTCAGACTTGCATGTACATTTTTGTTTTAAATTTATTTAAATACTTTTTGATTCTATTGAAATAACTAGCTATTTTCTGGGCTAAAGATCATTTCAGATTTTAATGGTTGAAAAAAGTAATAAGTAAAGATATAGAAAAACTAGAAGCCAAATATAAAAAAAAACTGAAAGTGTTTCTAAAAGGAAAAAAAGATGTAATCTGAAAATAGTATGAATTGTTTTGCAGAAACCATCTATAACTGTACCAACTTTTGATGAAAAGAACAGCAATATACTGAAATCTTACAGAAAGGTCAATCATTTGACATTGAATCATCTTTCCAACCTGTAGCAAATTACAATTTAATATGCAAGCTATGATTTCTGAATTATTGCAGAAAGTTTATTGCAAAAAATGTTCACTTTGTGTTGCTAATGAATGACACCGGAACTGTTTACTCAAGATTTTATGAGGAAGTAAAAAGCTTACATAATATAAATAGTAAGTTGGTTTGTCTTCTTATCCATAAGCAAAGGCCATGATAGTTTGTACCGCATATATGGTAAAAAGGACATGTAGAATTTCGATAGAACATTTGAAACTATAGAGATGCATGCCGCCCTAATGATGTGGAAACAATCAATTATTTGATGTCAAATAGGATTTCATTCTGTACTGAATGATGGCGACTAAAATCCTTACAATTTTTAGTAGAAAGTAGCATGTATATGATGTCAAAATTGAATAAGATGAGTTATTGAACCATATTGGAATGAATGTGAGTTGGTAAACATAAGCAGGGAAGCTTGATTGATAAAAGTATCAAGAAACTACAAAATTTTTACTGAAATGCCATAAAAGACAATGTATAGACACAAAAAGATTAAATCAATCTGCAATACATCCTGGCCTAATGCATTGTTCCCCAACTGACAAAAAAAATTATGCATGGAAAAGGAATCTTCCTGGTGTGTACAAAAGAGCAATAGACAAAAATAAACTCCAAGATCCCATAGTTCCATGAAAACTGGTTTGTTTCTGCAAGTTATTGAAAAATTTATGCCTGTGCATCAATATATAGCATCAGATTCTACTCTTAATACGAGGGCAATTCGGAAACTAACTGCCATTTGAGCATTGTGTTGGAAGTACAGTTTGGAGCGCCCTCAATCGAATGTATGAGCAATCTCCGATTCAGTAAGCTTCTAGTTGGTGAATGAGAGTGTCGTAGGGCCAAGAGTTTGCTAGTTATAATGTGACAAAATGTGTGCCACCATAGAAAATCCTGCAAAATGTGAAATGCGAGGAGTGATAAGATTTCTTTGGGCCAAAAAAACTGTCAGCAGCGGATATCCATTGTGAATTGTGTGCCATATACAGGCCAAACCTTTTGAGTGCAAGATGTAGTGCTTCAAATGGATATGCTTTTTCAAGAACAGAAGGACAAACATCCATGAGAAATCACGAAGTGGAATGCTGTCAGTAGTGAGTGCTGATCTCATCCGATTACCATCTAATCACTGCACTGAAGAAGTGGCTTGGGGGACACCATTTCGCTGATGAAGAGGAAATTATAAACGTTGTGCACATTGATTTACATTGCAGGCAGTCGCTTTTCATACAGATGGAATGGTAGATTGGTGAAACAGTACAAGTGCTTGAATAATGGGGGAGACTATGTTAAAAAATATAGGAGAGTTGTACCTTTGATATGTAAATAAATCCCCCCCCCCCTCTGTCCTAGTTTGTTTTTTACAGTGACTGAGAGGTTACTTTCCGAATTGCCTTTGTAGATACATAGCTAGCAAACTCAAAACTCTTAAGGAAAGCATAGCTACATCTGGCGATAATGTCCAAAGAGAGTTTGTTTCAAAAAGAAAGCTAGAATTAGCTATGAGATGCAATACACATGCTAATTTTTATTTACATCTATATTGTTATGCTCTAGAAAAGTGGGAATAATGTCAACATAATCTATGTCTCTAACTTGGCTCTTTATTGGAAGGAATTCTGAAAACTTTATGTAGATTGAGTTTTGTTCAGTGTAATCAACAAAAACCGAGCATTGTGATGTTGTGTCTGCTGAAATATGCATACTGGAATCATGAAACAAGCAAAAACAATATTTTTAAGTCTTCAATTAAGCTATCACAAATGTTTTGTGATATCTTTAATTCATCTAGCACAGGTATAATCTGAAAGCTAGATTTTCTATTTCTGAAATTATTTGATTTTGGTTTCTTACTTTATCAAACAGTTCATCGGAAACATTTAAGAAAATCTCCTTCACAATTTCTGTATCAGTAAATAATTTCATATGTTTACCAGTAATATAACAAATTTCACAGGATGCCTTTATTACCTCTGCATTGTGTGACATTACCACAGACAAAATACCTTGTTGCTGTTGCAAAGAATTTTTAACAAAGCCAATTTATCACCTCTTAAAAGACATCTTCAAAGAAAAGATCCATTGAAAGATTTGTGTTAAGTGGTAAAATGACGAGCAAAATTAAATTTTTTTAAATATAATATTATCATGACAAACAAATTGTTGATCCATGTTTGTTTTTCATCACAAAATAGTCAAGCTTCCAATTATCTTGGAACAACCTACTTTCTTTGGATATTTTTTGCTTGGAAGACATGAGAGTGCATTAAAAATTAGTTTTGGTCATAAAATGGTCGCTACTCCATTGTTATTTGTTATGACTAACCATTGTAGAGACAAAAAGAAGGGGGGGAAATCCCACGATTCATACCAGTACAACATCGATAGCAAAACTGATGTATTTGACTGCTTGACTGATAGAATTTCTTGCAAAATTTTTTAATAGATTGTTCTTAAAAAATTGAATTTCTTAGTGTAATAGGCCATGACTGGAACACTCAGAAAAGCCTGGTGAGCCGTAGATTGAGTATTGCTGGGTAGAGAATTTGTAATTGAGAAGCTTGTTATGAATTGATAGTTTAATTTTTTTCTTCCTGAGAATTCGATGATGGTTAAGTAATTTTTCCTATATTTTTTAGATATTTCTTTAATATGTGTTTTGTATGTAAGTTTGTCATCAAGGGTAACCCTAAAATATTTTTGTGCTTTTTGATTAAAAGAATTACAAATTTTAGAATATTTTTCATCAAATAACAAATGCAAAATATTTTTTTATCTAGGTATAATAAATAGTCTTGTAAAGTTGCCGATTGATTTTATGAACAGAAAAAGAAAAGCAGTATCTAGTCAGAAATATCCACCTCTGAATTTGACCACAGTTCATATTCTACCAGATGAAGATATAAAAAAACCTATTCCAACTTTGAATTTATGAAGATCTGTTCTTGTTATGTGTTTTTATAAATTATTTTATATATCTTGGTTTATTTGTGTCTAAGTGTGCAGAAAATCTGCCTATTTTTGTACAAAAAATATTAAAAGTAGTTTTGTATGAAAATCTTTGGGTTATTTTTATACAACTGAAATGCTCTTGTTTTCAAATAGTTTTCATGAATAAGGTTAATGTAAATTGATGCAATAAAAATACCACACAATTATTTTAATATATTAAGATCTGATAATAATAGCATATGTTGTAGTTTAAAATAAAGTTGACTTTTTATTTTACCATTTTTGCCCCCACATTTTTAGAGTATATATTCAAATCTTAAGCTGCCCCATCGATTCTTAGTTATACCCCAAATTCTTAACACATTTTTGTGAAAAAATTAAAATGAGAACTAATAAGTGAAAATTTTTTATTTCGCCAGTATTAAAAACTTAAGGGTACATGGTACGATTTAAGCAAAAAAAAATTTTAATTTAAGGATTTTCAAAATTTTTTGGGTTGCCTCCTATGTATGTATACTATGTAAAACAGATATTGTGCTCAAAATTTCATAAAAAGCTAGCCATTTAATTTTTTAAGGAAAAAACTTAAAATTTTTGAAGTGAATTTAAAATGCTACTCCTCCTACAGAAGTTTACGTACACGCATGAAATTTGATTTATGAGTACGTCAAACTATGCATAACAAAATTTGGTATGGGTTTTGCGATAACATGATTGGTATTCGTACAATATTTCTTTTTATGAATGTTTATTGAAAATTCCTTAATAAATGTATAAATTCTGAGTTCCATTATTTTTAAAAAAATAAGTATTGCTTTGATTCAAAAATGCATACAAACTTTTGTTACATGTACTATTAGCAATAAGTAAAAAAAATTCAAAGCATTAGGCACAATAGAAAAAAAGCCTTAGCATTTTAAATGAAGACAAACTAGTTATTTATCTTTCCAAGATAAGTAAGTTTAAAGTTTTGATTTGCCATAGGGATGTCAATAAAAACGAACACAAAAGCTATCATAATTCTGTGTTTTTTAAGTTTAGAGCTTTCAAATTTTGTCAGGTTATATAAAAAATAATTTAAGCTAAAAAAATTTGATTTTTGACCGATTTTTGTCAATTGAATCGTATTGTGTCCCCTTAAATACAAACATGAATCTGTAATTATTCTATCAGTGTCATGTTCAAATTTTTCTGCCTTTGATTCTAAGCCCACCTGATTTTCATGAACATTGGGGGGAAAAACCTTACTTAACGGCTCAAAGAGAACAAAAATATGGTTTTGCAGGATTAATTAACTTAGAATTCATTTAAAAATAAATAAATTTTCCGTGTTAAAAGAATTTAAAACCATTTCCCTAGTATTAGATTATACTCAAACTTATAACAAAAAAATTCTATTCTACACTATTCAAACAATATCTCTATTTATACCAAAATATAATTTGAATCACAAAATAGAGTAATGAAGAATGAATTAAAATTTAACAATGTTTTATTTCCTTTAATAAAAAATGTCTAAGGAATAGTTTATATTTCATTAACAATTCACTTATCAGGGAAAATTTTGAATCAAGGTTATGTATTATATGAGCCTAAACATTGTCTTTGAATATTTATGTAACTAATGATCTGATTTGAATAAAATTCTGAACAAAATATTTCAACCATTCTTTACTGATAATGCTGGGGGGAAAAATCAGAATAGCATTATCAAAAAAGTGTAGCAGTAAATCTCCTAAGAGCCATTAAAAATGACTCCAATCCTATCTGGCTGAAAAAAGTATTAAAGATGCTTTAAGATTGAGAACGTCAATATAATCAAACTATTTAATTGCAAAATGAATTTTTTTCGAAACAAAAATTAGTGTTGATAAAAATTAGATTAACTACTAAACTCAGAAGTGCAACAGCCCATCAGGGCCAAAGCCTACTGTGCCCATCCCAGATTATCTGATAATTAATCAAATGTTCATAGATGTATTCTAATTTTTTAATGGGCAATTTATCCTTTCAGCTGATTTAAAGAAAGTACCCTTATGTCTATGCTTTTATCATTAATTATAGGATAATGTAACTTTTCTTGTGTGAAATATTTTTGTACAAGCATGCACTCCCTCTATATTTTTCATTCTTAGAATAAAAACTAAATTAAATTATCTCATTAAAATTGCAGAATATATATTAAACCATATTATTAAAATTCATTTCTTGCTTCTCTCTAAAGATGGTACTTTTAATTTTTCATCCAGACTTAAAATGAAATTTTAAAATATTTTTTTAAATAATGATTTCTAAAGCTAATAATTATGAAAAAGTACCACAAATTTTTAGAATGCCCTTTGATGTTCAAATGCTGACATGTTAACTTTCAGTAATCTATTCACAAAACCCTTAACATGATGGAAAATAACATCCTTTTATAATACAAATTGCATTTTAAACTTTGGAAATATCTAATGAAAAAGAATATCTTGTTTAATTTGTGTTTTTTTCCCCCGTCTTTAAACAGTGTTCATGAAAAAAAAAACCTTGAAAAAAGTGCTTTCACATGAGACGTTTTAGAAATAGACTTTGCATATATAAGATTAAAGGTTTATATGAGAGTTCATGAGGAATAGGAGAATTGTGGAAATTTATATCAAAAATTCATTTATGTATGAATAGACATAAAAATGATATAACTTTAATTGGATCAATATATACTTAAATAAAATCTTTTTACTTGAGTGTGAAATTGCAAGTGTGTGTTTTGTCATGTCAAAAATAAAAAATTCAACTACATTAATAAAAATATTTATTCACTTTGCACAACAATGCGAACTATAAAGCTCACAACTTACTTCAAAGTAATGAACAATCAGTTACGTGAACAATGTGAAATTCAAAATCCATGAAACACATTTATTTTAGGCATATTATGAAGAAAATATTTAGAAAATTTTAAATTTGAATCAACAAGCAAAACTTCACTCTATGTATCATTTTGATTAGAAAAGCATGGTTGATGATACAAATCTTTACATCACTCATATTATTTACAAATTCTGATTCAGAAAAATTTGCTACCTTAGAAAAAAAGCATGCATACATTTAAAAATTTAGATCATAATTTTATACAGTTATGGCAGTTTAATGTATAGGTGCAGATATTAATTAATTTTACATAAATATTCTATTTATCTAATCATCATATGAAGAATTTGGTTTACAATTGTGTATCTATGTACATTTCTTCCATGAAAATACACAGTTTTAAAATACTGTGATGATTTTGTAATATTAAAAAAAACCTAACATCTCAATTTCACTGATTTATTAAAATCATGAACATAAAACATGATGCTTAGCATATTTGATTTTAAAAACCTATTCTAATGAACGGATATTTTAGATGTTATAGTACAAATAAATCAATGGAGGCAATTTAAAATATTCTGAAGTTACTAATTCTAAGCAATAAAAATAGTGCATAATGAAAATTTTTTCAAAGAAATTTCTCTTAATACTAAATTACACATCTATATTATAAAAACTTGCCCTAAAATTATACTTTATAAAAATTTTACTTAAATTTTTTTTTTAAAATTTACATAATCTGCAAATGAAAATGCTTTGTTTCATCCTATGCAAAATATAATACAACAATAAAAATACAGTGATTAAATACATCTATTCTTAATCTTTGGTATCTTACATAACTTTTCAAGGATTTCCACATATTATCAGAAGCCTATGAATTGTCTTTTATATTAATAATCTGATTTGTGTAGCAATAACAAAAAAAATCAATATAAAAATTGTACGTTTAAAAACGTAAGAAAAATATAAATTCATAAATAATTTACCTTGAGTAAAGTAAATGATATATATAAAAATATAAGATTCAGTAAAGAACTTTTACAATGAAGAAAATGTAGATGCTACCTGAAAATAATTTGTACTGGAGTAATAAATATAATGAATTCCATCACAAATAATTAGTTTTATTAAAAGTAAAGTTTTAACTGAGTTTATAGCAGAAAACTTCGCTTAAGATCCAATCATTTCTATGTCTTCAATATTAATATTTAACTATACTTTTTCTATTATTTATATTACAATGATTTTCTTTATATGTGTAAATTTCATTTATAATCTATGAATTGAATTTCCATTCAATTTGGATATTCTTTCGCTTTAAATAGAATACTTCAAACTAAAGCAAATTTATAAAACTAAGAAATGTTCATTTTCCCAAGATAATAATCTTTCAAAGCTGAATCGTATGCATAATTTAAATCCAATTGAAATACAGTGTAACTATTTTCTAAAATAATTTCAAAAAATTGCCTTACTCTATCTTAGAAAAATTATAAAATAATAATTTTAAATGGCTTAAGAGTGTAAGTAAAGCTTAAATCCATATTATTTTACAAAAACTTTTTGTTAATATATAATAAATCAAAAATATAAAGTTATATTTTCCAATATATCCAACATTAATTAAGCAAAACTATGAGATTTACTATTATCCAATCAATGCAACTCATTACTTTAACATAAACTTAATGTTCTTTTCTGGAGTTTTAATTCATGTAACTGATTAAATTTTTAAAAAATAATTCAATTACAATTCTCTTTTCCTTCATTTGGCCATTTTGGCTTATATTTATGAACTGGAAGAGCAATTAGAGCCAAAACTGCACATGAAAGGAGGAAAATTTTGAGAATTTTAACATATTCTAAGCTTTTAATCTGTAAATGGTAAAAATGCTTTTAACACACATATCTCCAATTAGGCAAGACTTTAAGTAACTGAACTTTCGATAGAATTGTGATGAATTGATTGCATTACCCTAATATAATTTTACTAAGCATATTTAATCTTAGAAATAATTTTTATAAAGATCTGATGATTACGAAAATGTTTAAGTAAATATATAAGCCATCACATAACAAATCTTTTTAAAAATGATCCACAAAATGGCAAACTGTATACATGGCTTGAATAATTTTCATATAAAGGACAGCTGATGATAAATTGAGAAAACATTCATCAGAATTAAATATTTTGCAACAATGGACTATCCTCATTTTTCTAATACAGCTATATTCAAATACAATTTTAGAACAACAGCGAAGTAATATTGCAATTGAAGAAATAATATAATTCTAAAAAAGATAGCTATGAAATGTATGAGGGTAAATGTATGTTGCAATTCTTATTCATTTCTATAACACATGTGGCAACTTTGGAGAGTCAAAAACTTGCACAAATTTATAAATAAAAATATTGCAAGACACTTCCAGAAAAGCATCTATAGACTAGATTTCTTAAAAATAACACTCAATGCAAATAAACTTCAATGTCCAGATTTTACTTTTCATCCATGCAAATTTTCTTTCCCATTAACAAATATTAACAATTTTCTCAAATTTAAATAAAAAGAAAAAATTGACTAATTTGTCCTGTATAGTTTTACAAAGAATGAAAAAAAACTTACTTTTCTATAAACTAAACAAAAACTCAATAAAATGCATATTTACTTCATACCCAAAAATGGCATATATACTTTAGTCAAATAACATACAAAAATAATTATGGCATAAAAGAAAAGACATATTTCAGAGTTAGATGCTAACTTATTCTAGCATTTTCTCCTTAACAGTTTTTAGTATAAAAATTCATTTAATTTACATGGAAGTGAGACAATTCTGCTTTAAAAGAAAAATTATTTTATGTACATTCAAACAATAGATTAGCTATAAGAAACACAATACATAAAAAAATAATAAGTAGTGTAACTGAATTTGCCTTAAATTACTTTGAACATTTTTTTTTAAAGCAAAACAAATTTCAACACAATATAAATGCAATTATTCTTTTAAATAAAATCAGTTATGGAAGCTCAATAATTTGGCTGAGAAAAATGATATTCCTAAATTATTTTTAAATACATTAAAATAAAAAAGTAGAAAAATAAGGAATAAAACAGCACAACTTATGATAAGATCTGACTAGAATCAGTAAGATAAACTCATAAAAGTATTCAAGAAAAATGGCAAAATATCTCAGCAGATACTCCATTTTCTCACACTCTGTATATACAAGGCAGAAATGCTATGAAAATACTTTTTTATAGAAATCCTGGAATCACAACACATACTGATAACACAGGGACATTTTTAAAACTAAACCATATATCTGCAGATAAAATACATTATGTATTATATGCACATATCACTCTTTTCTTCAGCAATCATTGCAATAACATTTTTATACTATATTAGCACAAACATACATCTTAGCCATTTATAATAATCATATAATACAACATACAGCTGTTTCCAAGAAACAAAGAACTGAATATTCTGCTTGGGTAACAAACATACAAGACTTAATCTTTTAATGTAATTATAATTCTGATGAATCTTAATTAAATATTACATTATTTCTCAGATATATATTCTCTTTCTCTCTCTCTCTATATATATTTTTTACTACTTTTTACCAGTACTGTCTTGGATATATTTCTGTTTTTGCTTTATTTCTTTATATTTATAGCAATTTAGTATGTATTTTTATTGGTTATATATAAAAATATATACATACATACTTTTTCTCAAAAATTTATATACATTATATACTGCAAATTTAAAATAAATTTCATTCTTCATTCTATATTTCCTTTTCAAGAGATGAGGCAAAGAGCATTAATTTTACAATGTAAATTCTTTAAATAATTTGTTTTAGAATTCTAAACCTTTAAAATACTTTGAATTTCAAATGAAAGGTAATATTGTTGTTGTAGTTAAAGTAATCAAGTCCTGTAATTTGTTCCTAAAACTCTTCAAACTCCATCTGGTATGGTGGCTTATTTTCTAAGGAAAAAGGTGGTAAAATCTATTTAAGGGTTGATATTCTATAACACTATTTGGTACTTTTCCCTAAAGGAAAGAATGAATTCCAAAAGTTGATTTCCAATTCTTATTTCTTCAAAATGATAGGTTATTTTCATAAAATGTAGTGTTTATTATCAATGATCAAGCGGGAAAAATCATTATTAACAAAAGAGAAATTTCACTAGCGTTTTTTTAATTTGTACAACTGAAAAATCTAAGATATTCATACAATTTAATTGATAATCAAACAGACTAATTAATTACACATTATCTAACTTATTTGAAAAAAAATATTCAAAACATAATCTTTATAAGTAAATTTAAAAACAGATTTATTACATTACACATACTTTAAACTTTATTTTTCTCATTTTAATTGTGCATAGAATAGATTAATTTGAAATTTATTTCATAAGAATCAATATCATCACATCAAGATATAATTGAGAAAAGTTCAATATACTCTTATTTCTAATATAATTACACCAAGTAAAAAATAAATAGTTCCAAGATTCTTTTTTCTTTTTGATAAAAAAAAAGAAAATTAAGAATAAAAAAATTTCAAATTTACTATAATGATTAAAATTTATCCATGTAAAATCAAATTTACACATAATATTTTTAGACTGAAATTTTCTTTGCAAAATTTGTACAAGACAAAGTAAACTCTATATGCAAAAAAAAAATATTTTTTACATATTAGTTTAAGTATGTTTCTTACATCTTAAGTAGGCAGAGAGTTCTGATTTCTAAGTATTATTATGCATCTATACACTCAATATAATGCTACATAAGTGATAGTATCTATAAAAATAAGTGTAACAAAAATAATTTAAAAAAATAATCTATGGCCTATTTTTTATTACCTAATAAGCTTCATGTGAGAAATAGTAATCAACAAAAAATGTACAAAACATATCTCCAAATTCATTTATTATCCATATTAAAAATATTTTCGAAGTCAATAAAAAATGATGCAATTACTTTCAGAAAAAAAAACTATTTGTAATAATTTGATATATTTCTAAAATTTTTAAAATATTCACATTTGAATTTAAAAGATATTAAATATTACTATACAACAACATCCAAACTCTTGAGAGAAATTTGATACCCAAGCAGAATAATGAGGATTATAAGTCCAATGATACCACATGAGACTGCAGCATACTATAAAGCTAGCTTAAGGTGATAACAAACCATCTATGTATGTCATAAAGGCTTTTCACATTGCTTTGTAGGACCTAAATTCTCCTCCCACGCAACAATCAATTCAGTAAGTTGATTACCTTTCTTCTTTTCTTCAGGATATTTATCTTTATTATGAATAAGATAATGAGTGCAGCGGTTTCCACGCTCTCGTCTCCAGCTGCTGCGAGGTACTTCTCGTTTGCGCTTTCTATGACGTCCATAAACCAGTCGTTCAGTAGGTGGTGGGAAACGACCATACAAGTAAGTAAGTATTCCGAACATGGCAAAACCTATAAGGGAGGGCATAAAAGCCATTCCCTTTACTGAAAGAGGATAACCTAAATATCGAGAATTCATGGAAATATCACCTTCTAGAAGAGTTTTATTTGTATTAGGATCAATCTGAGTATTCCGTATCTCATAAGTCCATAAAGTGGAGTTGTCTGTAATAAAATACACAAATTATTATTTTCTGCAATGCCAATAAAGAAAAAAAATATAGAAAAATGAACCATGAATTAATTGTCATTCAAAATAGTTTAAAATGGTTAAAATTGCATGAACAATTTTTACATTGGCTTAAAAAAGAATGATCATAAAAATTATCTCAAAATAAATGCATCATTTATTTTCATTTGTTTACTCATTTACTATTCTATGTCTAATATACTTTGGTAAATGCAATAATTAATATAACTGTGATAACAACTCTTCAGGCAAAAGATAAAAACTTTGTAATTTTACCCATTCAAAAGTCAAATCAGAAAAATATACAGATGTACTTAACTGTTTTACAATACAACACAGTTAATTTTCAATTTAACTACTTGTTTAGTTCAGGAAATGACTTTTACAAACCTCTTGTAATGTATATATAAATAGCCATCAATTTTTCATTAAAAACTTAACTGACAATATGAATTAGATTATCACTATTTTGCCTAAGCAGCATACATAGTTACTTATCCTCTGTTAATACTTTAGCATGTAATGAAATTTTCATTTGCAAAATGAGTCGATAATGAAAAGAAAAAAGTAGTGATCACTGAAAAAAATGCTCTCTAGCATGTTAATCAAAAACTGAACTTAAGAATTACATAATACAACAACGTGTATCTATGTTTTTATGTGTATTCAACATATTCTCTTTGGGAAACATTTACCGAATTTCATGCAATTAAATTCAAAGAAGATTTTCTTTTAGCGAAGTCAAGTTAAATATGTCCACCATATTTTAAAAAAAGTTCTCTCTTCAAATTTTTTCCTCTCTAATTTATCTATTTTTATTACTTAAATAAGTTATATGTAGTGTGTTTTAATCATTAAATAATAATTGAAGTATTTATATTTTAAGTTGAAACAAATAAGGAAATAAACAAAAACATGAAACTTAATAAAATTAAACATTTAAATTTAAAAATATTCATTTTGGTTAATGAATATCAATAAAATTTCTATTTCAAATCATTAAGAGACATTTATTCTAAGATTATACAAATATATTTTAGGAAAGCTATAAAAAAAGCACAAAAAGAATACTGTGAGCCAAGACTAAAGCAAAATTTTCTAGGAATACTGACAGATAAATGTCAAAAATTAATATTTATCTTAATATATATATATCGGCAATTAAATGACTTACTAGCTACCAAAAGGCCTGTATCTGGAATTGAGTAAACTTTATGATTTGGTCCAGTATACTGTCCATATTCACTTGGAATGTAAAATATTTGATTTTTCCACATATTTAAATCCAAAATCATCACAAACACAATTATACTGTAATTAAACCATTTCCCTAGAAGAAAATAAATATTTTTACAATTAAATTTCAGTGACAATACAAAAAATTGCAATAAAATATAATGATAATAATTAATTAATTTTCAAACCTAAAAATAATCTGAAAAAATGTAAAAATTATCTTTAAATAAACCAAATAAGATTTCTATTCCTCAAAAAAAAAATCTGCTAAACACATTATTCATAATTATGATTTTTGTTATTGATAAATAAAATGATAACACTTAAAAGCCAATAGTGATGAAAAATTAACAATATGTGATAAAAATCATATTTATAGTGTGGCATGGCTTTGTCCTCATAAAAAGCTAACTATCAGTTCAGTCCAAGCAAATGTACAAAAAATTTATTCATGTTCGAAAAAGTGATGGTGTATAAAAATACTTTATATGTGTTTTCCTCTCTTATTTTCTCATCCCTTTCCTTCTTTTTTAATATAGTTACAACTTAAAAAATTTTATTAAATACTTTAAGAATAAAACAATTTTTATATGAGCAAAATTGTGTGCAGACTTTTTTTTTCCTTTAATCTTTTTACTATCACCATTGTTATTTCAGCAAAATTAAACAAAAATTCCTCCATTCAAGAAGCATTTTTATATTGTCTGGTTTAAAATAAAAAGAGTCATCTTTAAATTACCTACAACTTGTTTAAGTTGTACATCATTTTAATTAATAATTGAATTAGATTGTCCTGAATAGCTAATTTGACGTTAAATGCATATAAAAGCAATCACAAAAAAATGTAAGCAATGAAGAAGAATTACAAGTCACTTTCATTGTTATTTCACCAATCAATTACTTTCAATTATGCCACAAACATAAAAGATGAATTAAAAGTAAAGCATACTTACCAGTAACATGAATACTAACATCAGGAAGATTAACATATTTCTGGAATAATTCAAATTTAAATGATGCAGCATGCAAACCTGGAAGCTTTATATCCAAATCACACACAAAATGAGGAAAATCCCAATCCTACAATAAATATTAAAAATATAAACAACAAAATAACAATAACCAAACTGAATATTCTAGTCAAATGTTGATATTTTCCAGTTAAAGCCTCAGCTAGCAATTTTGATGTCAAATTAGTGTATTTTAACAAAAATTTCTCGTACATCTAACATCAAAATAATCTACAAAATTTTGTCAAAGAATCACAGATTTTAAAAATAGTATGATATTGTAAGGAGTAGTATAATTATTGCTATATGAAAGGGGAGAAAAAAACTATCATTTAATTCTGGGAAAATGTGCCAATTAAAAAAACTTTCATGAAAAAGCACTTACAGTTGGCATATATACTCAAGATTATAAAAGAAAAGTAAAATTGTTAGCTGCATTAGAAAATCATCTAAATAGCAAAATATAATTAACGAAAAGAAATTGCAGCAGATAAAAATGCATTGAAATGATCAAACTTCTAAAAAATATATATGACTGTAATAATATGTCCCAATCTAGATAAAATAACATTTAAATCATTTCTTCTAGAAAACAATTCATGTAGAATTGAATAGGTCTATCAAATTTTTAAATACAAATCAAATATGATATCTGTGTTTTTAAATAAAGTGTATTTATTATTTTTAATACAATACATTATGTATTTATTTTACACAGAAACATTTATACTCAAATGCATTTTTCATTCAAATAAAAAGGATTCATTGACAACTATAATTAAAGATAGAAGATACTTCCTTATCTGAAACTTACTTGCATCACAATCAATAAATCCATCACAAGTATAAAAGAGGCCAAAAAAGCTCTAGAAAGCTCAGTTGTAGCTACAAAATCTCGATTCAAATTATCCCAACTTATCAAGTCACTGACAATGAGGGTAACTACCAATGCTGTCATAATAATTGAGCCCAACCAAAATGTCACAATCCTGATGCGACCATGAGAGCGCCAAAATTCTCTGTAAGGTCTTGCCCAATTTGGGTATAAGTTGTCTTGAAGCATCATGTCAGTTACCTATAAATATTTTTAATAAAATCTAAACATGAACTTTAACTTTAAAAATATCAAAAAATAATATCAATCAAATAGTAATGACAGTTTTCAAAAGAGCATACATCAAAGTTGATTGTAGAAAATTATAATTGTAAGCATGTTTTAACCATATACTAAACTCAGTGGCAGGTAAATCCCAAACAGTGGCACCCAAATCACGAAAACTGTGCCCAACATAGTTTTCGTGATTTTGGGTGCTGAGGTGTAAGAGCAGATGTTTCAATTAGGTGGTAAGTCTGATGCAAAACCCTCAGTATTTAGTTCCCAAGCCAGTGTGGTACTAATTTATTGACCCGCTGAATGGATGAAGGACTGATTTAATCTTTCCCAACCCGAGGTTTCAATCCCGAACCTGCAGCATGGAAGAGCAATTCGCTACCACTCATATAATTCAATAGTAATACATACAAGTATGAATTAAAATATCTCTTTCTTTAAAACATAAATATTAATTTATTTCTTAAATACAAAAAGTACTATTAATTTATACCATTGTATAAAATAAAATAACTATTTTTAATACAATACTTAATCAGTCAAAAATTATTAATTATTAGTTTAATTTTGTAATGGTTTTCTCTCTCTCTGTATATATATATATAATTTGTAAAATATATTAAATTAATTTTCTCATAAATATTTAACTAAATGATTAAATGTTTTTAATTTTAAATTTACCATCCAGGCTGTTACAAAGTCTCCAATCCAAGTCCCACAAGCTGCAGCTTTCATAAAATTTGCATTTGTTATGCCCATATGAGAATTGATGTGAAATATATCATATGATGAATGTCCAAATTGTAGAAACCAGTTGTAAACTTTTGAAAACATAAAAATAAACATCAATGATGTAAGAAACATGATCATCCAAGTCCCTTGCTCATCCCGAAACATCTTCAGGCGAAAAAAATTACCTAAAATAAAAATATATTTTAAAAACATATTTTCACCAAAAAAAAAGTTATTTTTTGTGAAATGAAATTATTATAGATGCAAGTTTAAAAATAAAAAACACTATAAAATTGTGAAAGTTTTAATCAAATTTCAATTTTATTTTTACCAAATGATAGATTCTCAGATAAATGAAGTTAAAAGGGAATCTTTTTACAAAGACAGTGAAATGAAACAATTAAAAATTCAAATAATTAATTCATACAAATTTTACAAATGTATAATTATTAAAAATCTTCAAAAAATACTTTATAAATTTTAAAAAATAACAGGCTAATGCTTTTAAATAATAATGAATTACTAAAAGCATTTCATAAAGACATGATTTCACTTTGTTCAAAACTTATATTAATGAAAAAATAAGACAATATTAATACTAATCTGATATGATATTGATAAGAAAGATCATTTGAAAGTTTAAAGAAATTAATTTTGGTGTATGAAAACAAAGCATTATTTCAAGAAAATAAAATTCTTTTAAGCTGTTTTATTTAGGCATTAAATAATCCTCCATATAAATCTGCTTTTCATTTAATCTATAAAAACTATATTCAATTAGGCAAATTAAACTAAATCATAAAATTAGAAATGAATGAATTATAAAGAAAATCACATACTTTAAATTTAAAATTATAATTCAAACTAATAAACGGTACTTCCAAATCTTGTTATCAAATTCAATATTAAAAATTAAGGAATTATGCATAGAAAATTTTCTAAAATATAACTAAAATCCAATGCATGTATAATATTTCATTGCGATTAGTATTAAAATAATAAATCATTTGTTTAAAATAACAAAATTACTTACTAAGTAGTAAATGATGGATCAAATATTTTCCAAAAAAACACCCACTTATGATGGCAATAACCCAAAGAATTACTTTGAGAATGCACCAGCTCCATTGCGGAGGGTACTTAGTAGCAACAAATGAGAAAACATGGCCAACAAATGGAATTTCACTCTCGGTATGGCTATGAGAAACAGGATCTTCAGCAAATACCAAGAAGTTGCAAAATATCACAAAATAAGAAACAAAAAGACGAGAATATGGATGCTGAAAATAATATCTGAAAAGGGGAAAAAAGGGAAAGATTAAAAAAGATGAAAAATAAATTAATAAAACTTTACATTAAAAAAGGGGCTAATATAATAAATTGAAAAAAATTTAGCCTTTAAAAACTAACCCTATGAAAATGTTATTGCACATATAAATATTCTTATATATTTATTTTTAAATCAGAACTTTAAACAAAATTGTAGACAGTTAGAAATCCTCAAATAAAACTTCATTGGAGAATATATTGATTCATAAGATCATACATGCACATAATTATGATTGATTATGTATTGAATCAATTGAATCTTGTGTACTTAAAAAATGAATATTTGCACATTTGAGACATCTTAAGACTTCTTGATGCCCTGGGTCCCTATGCAAAAGTAGGCCCCATTTGCAATCCTTAAAAGTAGACAGTACATAAAATACATTGTCAAATACTTGTAGGAACAATAACCTGAAACAAATAAACGAGTATGACTTATAATCTCACAAACCTAGTCAAAACCCAGTTCCACCAATTGCCGCTTTTTGACTAAATGAGTAATAATGCAGTCTTGCCAACGTTGCAAGTTGGCACATAAATCGAAATTTCCCCTCTTTCAGAGAATATGTCTAGGCATAACATTTGAAAGTTAAAATTATTTAAATCTGATTCTGATCTTATTGAGACCATATATTGAGGAACAATACAAGGCCCCCACTGAGCCTAAGGCCTCACCCCAGTTGGCCCATGCTTTAAGACATCCCTGACATGCAAACTAATTTCCCCCAATGCCATTGGTTTAAAAAATGGTTAACTATTGTCTTTAGGATGTGGTATCAGTTTATCATAACTCAAAATCTTTGGTGATTAATCACTCATGTTGGCGATAAAACATCAAAATAAGGCAAATACATAAATCAGGTTCCCAGGTCATTTCATTTTTAAAAGTAGAAAAGAAATGAAAACAAATTTATATTTTAAAACTTTTTAAATAATATTCCTAAATAATTATATAGATAAGAAATTTTACACACAAATATGTGATTTAAAGTTACTTAAAAGTGACATAAAAATAAAGAAATAGGATATCTGCTTTAAAAAATTTACTAATGACAGATTTTGAAAGCTTAATATATTAAAAAATGAAGTTTTTCAAAAAGATTTATTACAAAAGTTTCATATCAGAGAAATTGTTCTTTGACATTAAAATTATTGAAAATATAGTATTTTAAAAAATATTTATTCAATAGAAAACTATTATGAAGAAACTAACTATTCAATTACTTGATAGTGTTGCTTCTGCAATATATCTAAATTAACTTATATCATATTAATACATGTGAAGTACCACAAATAATGTATATCTGAATTTCAATATAAATCAGAATTCCATTCTGTCATCCCTTCCTAAATTGATATAACTTTGGGTAATTTCAAATTAATTGTATGGCAGATAATCAAAAATTTTACAATTTATGCCACCTGTTTTATCTAGAGAAAGAGGCTACAACTGGAAAAAAGATATGTTGGATGTTACTCTAAGAAAGTCACCTGTTATTTCAAAGTACATACAAGAGGCGTCTTTATTGTTAGAGGTGTTTTTATACTATTATTCAAAAAAGAGAATTGAATCGTTAAAAGTTCCAGAGCATCAAAGCCAATACAGATGCAAATCTCATTCATAAATGTACATCTTCTGTTTAGCTATATAAGGCAAAAATTAAAAGCTCTAAACACAGTATAATTAACATTTCCTAATTGCAAATATCATTAGTTCTTAAAATGAAATATTTTATAAAATTTATTGATCAATGAAATAGAGGAAAATAATTTTTTTTATTTTTACTTACCTAAAATCTCTTTCTATATAAAGATTTTGGGTAACTTGATGCTCTGAATCCCCAATGGAATTCCTTGAATAATAATCAGTTTCTGAATGTGCACCATCTTTTTCTTGCTTTGATTTTTCTGAAGGCAAAGGACTAACTACTAATCTGGGTTCATGCCTAAATTTAGGAGCATACAAGTGATGATTAGGAGGAAGGCGAGGAGATGTGTAATGTCTATTCCAGCTATCGGCTATCTGTTCATTTTTAGAACTAATAAATGCTTGACAATAACGTTCTTCAAGAACAGAGGCACATGATCTTTCTAGATGTTGTTGAGGAGATTGAGGATAAGGAGTGGAAGGTGGTGGTTGTGGTATAGGAGCTGGTGTTTCAGTTAAACTTGTAGATAAAGAACTTTTGGCACTATCATCAATGTATTTAATGTCTTCTAAATGATTTCCTAAAGATGTTTCTGGACCAGTTTGACTCTCATCACCTGCTGATCCTGTTTTTCCTAGATCTATTGTAACAGTTTTAGTACCTTCAGTTTCATGTTTACCTTTACCACAAGTATCAGATTTAAGATGAGATTTCCTTGGAGCTTTATGACAAGACCATGGTCTTGAGAACTCAGTTTGGGCTCCAAATTGTGTAACCGAGCCTTCATATTCATTTTCCTTCCTCAAACAGCGCTCCTCAATGCTCTGAATAACTTTTGCAGTTGTTTCTTCCCAAGCATTTTTGTCAATGTTTAACAAGGAATCCGCTGAATTGTCCTCTCCATCCATTGAATACAAGACACATGTTATCTGGATTCCTTACTAAATGCCTTTAGTTTAAGACATGTAGTGACCTTTACTCACAAAAGAACAAACAGGTTGGATGAAAGTGTTGAACCATCCACTTTCTTCCTCCAAAAAGGTAAAGCATGACAAAATAAGATTTGTTTGTCACATCTTCTTTTTATTGCCTGTAAAAAAAGATAAAAATGTTGTAATTTAATAAATGAATAGTTAAAATAGCTAAAAAAAGGGATGTAACATGCAGAATAAGACAACCTCTTATTAATGTTCATTTGTTTTTAAGTACAGAGAGTACTTAATGAATATGGAGCTAGTATGAAACATATGTAAGCAGAACCTTCAGATCTGCTTAGCAATATGAATTACACGTAGAAAAGAAGCAATTTTTTCAAAAGCAAAGGAAATGCTGAGATGTATGTAATATATTTTTTTAATTTCTTTAGCATTTTCACGACATTATATCTTAACTAGATATTCTTAGTTCTCAAATCAATTATAATAAAGAACTAAAAAAAAGCAAAGAACCTCGGTGACACTTGATAAGGCTTAGTGCATTCGTCATTTGAAAATGAAAAGAATCTCATAAAATTTAAACTATTACAAAAGTTGAGCAACTCTCATGTTTCATTTGATAAAAATAATCAGTGATTCCACCATAAAATAACAATAAAATGAAATAATTATGATCAATATGAATGGTAATATTTTACATGAAAAGAAAAGTTCTAGTAGTTGGATAGTAATAATAATATTTTAGGGTTTTCCATAATATTTTTTTTAAAATGTTTAAGAAAATATCTTTTTAAATTGAACTTTTTGAAAATAAATCATACCAGAAAATAATGACCTTAATACAAAAGCTGAACTACAAAATTACACAATACAAGGGGAAAAAATATTTTTTTAAATAAAAAATGTTTGAGAAGCCCTTTTTAATTTCATTCGTAAATTCATTTTGTCTTTCAACCAGAGGCCTAACATACACCCCTGCAACCCCCTATCACAGGAGGCCCAAAATCCGAAATGATTTTGATATTTTTAGTAAGATCCAGCTTAGAGCCCAAAACCTGATTTTGCAGGGGGGGGGCACTAATATTCTCCATTATGCCACTGCTTTCAACCCCAAAATAATAAAAATTATATTCTATTGTGAATTATAAATATAAAACATAACTTATAATTAAACTTGATAATGCAGAAATGATAAAATATTAAATAAGATGACTGAACACATTTACATCAGCTGATTCACAGACATCACTTAGCGTAAACAACTTAAATTACATATTATCTAAGTGACAATAGTCATTTAAACTCAAATAAGAGGCATAGCTACCACCATATCAATGATATAGGACCCAAAATGTGTGAGAAAAATATTGTAAAATGTTGAGGGCCCCACAAGGAATTTTGATACAGGGTCCATGCAGACTAGCTATGCCAGTGACTCTTTGGTAGAAATAATCATACATGAATATTTGAGAAAATAAAATTTTGTATCTAAGTTAGTTATTTACTTATATAAAAAATAATTACCATAAAATACAGTGTATAACATGCACTGCTGTATAACACACACCTACACTTTCAAGTTGCAATTTTTTAATTTTTAGGTATATTCGCTATATAACGCACAGCCCCTTTTTTACAACGAAACCTGAAATCTACCTGCATAATGCTCTTATGTTTGGAAGTTATTTATTCCAGGTATTATCACGGGTTTTAGAAAAGAAATACCATACTTATACAATTACAACCTTTCAGTTCAATAAGGAGAATGTCATTTCTTTTAAATAAACAGTATTTCAATACATACAGAAGTCTAATATATATAAGTATCTGGCATATAACATGCACCCATAAACTTCGATCTTATATTTTATGTTTTAAGTGTGCATTATACGCTGGATTTTACGGCAAATACAACTCAGTTTCTGGAAAAACGGTGATTCAGATGGCATGGCTCTACAGATAGCCATAAGAATAGAAATAATAATTTTGCCAAACGACCTTTTTAAAGTCGTGTAAAGTCTAAAAGAATATATATTCAGGAATTATTGTAACTCACAGGTTATTCATTAAATGTAGAATAAAATTGGTTGTCTTAATTTACCTTATCTAGATGATCTCTAATGCAACACTAACAACAGGCCTTACAACTCTGAACCACAAGTAAACAACACAGGTGACACTATATATAGAATTTGTATTTCACTCTTCAAACTCTCACACTGTGCGTACACATCTTATAAGGACTTTAAAATAGTTGAAATTAATAAGTAGCATCCTTCACTAAACTCAAAAGAGACAGTAATGGAATATTCAGGACTCAAACTAAGCTCAACACACTTGATCACAAAACATAAGACAATCCCTATTCTGCAATAGTGATCTCTACAAAGTGCAAAAGATAAGTTCTGAAACCCTTCCTTGTACACATCACTGAAAATATATCTTCACCATGTAAGTAACAAGTTAAGAACAAATATATTATTTTAAGCAAGAACTTAACCAATGCACAAAAAATATGGATGGCTTTACACATTACAATTTAAGTCTATAAAGATGATTGAAAATGCTATACAAATAAAGATCTTGAATACATGCATTTCAAACCAATACAATTTGAAATTTAAGATTAATAACTATATGAGGCAAAGAACTTTCAAAATTTATCAACAATATAATAGGGAGAAAGGTGATTTTTATTTTCAAACAGAATATTTTCCTTTAAATTTTCAAAAATCAGTATTCTGATTAAATAAGATGTGAAAATTATCTCATTTCACTAAGCTATTGAAGCTAACCGCGAGTAGCAGTTCCTCCATTTCTCTTACAGAGATGTACCAGAAAAGAACAAAAAAACTAACCAGTTCACTTAAATTTAATAATTCTTTTTCAGAAAAAGAAACTAGTTCATTTTGGCTCAGATGGTTTGCAAAGATACACAAAGTACAAGTACAGTTGTTATACTGATAGTACTGTTAACAAGTACTGTTATTATACTGATAGTAAATCTAAAAATAAAATTTACAGTAAGTTATCCATAATCACAATTTATTATTCACAGCTTATTTGAGTAAAAGTGTACAAAAAAACTTTATACTAGAACTTGTTAAATTAAAGAAAAATGCTTTATTAAAGTGTACCAAAATACAGTCGAACCTCTATATGAACCTCTATATTGCGAATTTTTCTATATAGCGAACTTTTATCTGGAACCAAGAACACATTTCACAATTTTCTTTGCAAAATAACCTTCCAATAGCGAAGTGCATTTTTTATAAAACGAACTTTTTTTCTAGCGATTCAATTTTTTCCCTCCCTTCTTTTTAAACACACATTTCTGGACATTTCAAGTTATTCTCTCTTTTAACACATTTTATGATGGTCATTAATGTTGAACTGGGTTTATTAGGTGCCTAACTCGCCGAGAGCAATAGAATCCTTTCACCCTTGATGGAATTGTTCCCGTGCCTTTGAACTAGTCTCCATTCATTTGTAGTGTTGATCAGTCGTACTGGTATAACTTTGTTTCTTTTAGCTCAAAAGTCAAAACTTAAGTGCTTGAGCATCAAACAAAACAAATTTAATTCTTCTGGAAGTGGATAAAGGCGTCAAGAAAAAAGACATTGCTTTAAAATTTGGTACTCCTCCAAACAGCTTATCAACTATTTTAAAAAATCGAGATAAGTTACTAAGTTATGATTCATCGAATTCTTGCTCAAAATGTCTAGAACATGTGTCTATGAAGATGTGGATGAGGCAGTTTTGAAGTGGATACACACAATGAAAGATAAAAATGTTCCGATCTCTATACCTTTCATAATAGAGAAAACTCTTGAATTGGCGAAGGCATTGGGATATGACCAATTTCTAGGTAGCAATGGATGGCTTGAAAAATTTAAGAAAAGACACGGAAAAATACACCTGAAGGAATTTTTGGAGCATTACAAAGATGTGAGGCATATTATGAAACAAAGCATTTTTTCAAACAAAATTAACAGATTTTATAAATAATTAAATTTAAGGATGCATGTGATATATATTTAGAATTTCTAGTTATAAAATATATGTTTAAAACTGTGTATGCTTTAAATTAGAAAAAAAGCCTTTAAAAAATTCATTAATTTTAATATAAAATTATTTTCTTACTGTTGAAAATACAGTATATTCCACAACATTCTTTTTCCTTATTTCCCTAGCATTTTTCTTTCTTTCCTTTTTTGATGGGTAAAAAAATATAGATATTAATTTACAAAAAAGTGTGATAATAATTACCTTTAATATATAGTGTTTATGAATTTAAAATTTGCTTTATGTGGTTCATAATGTATATTGAAAGATGAACCTCTATATAACGAATTTTCCATATAACGAACTTTTTTTCCTGATTTAGCAAGACCATTAAATAGAGGTCCAACTGTACATATTCAACACAAGTACATCCATCATGGAATGATTTTATTTTCCAATTTACAAGAATATCTTTTAAATATAAGTAATATGCATTTAAAATTTTATTGAGAAATAATAAAATAGCATGAAATAGAGAAATCTAACCAATCAATAACAATGAAGAATAATTTTAAATCATGATTTTTCCACTTCCTTAAGAAAATGTATTGTTAATTCTTTAGCATATATTATGAATAGTGTTTAACTGATGAGAATAATGTGCTAAATTAATGTAAGAAAAAAATTCAAAATTTCCTAAAAAATTACAAAAATTAGAATATTAACAGATGCTTTATAAAATAAGAAACAGCAATCCAATTAGAATTTATTTTAGTGCTTAACATAAAATAATTTCATAACAATGCAATTATTTAAAAAATAAACAGATATAATAATGTTTTAGATAGAATTTTAAACATTAATATTATGCTTAATGAAATTAATTTTAATAATTCCCATGTTAAATGAAATATTATTGACAAAATATGAAATTTCTATAGGAAACAAACCTATTACTAATAATTTCAATATTTACACAAACATTTTTAAATAACTGCAAACATAGTTAAAATTAAACATTTTTATGTCCTCCTTTTTATTCAAACATTAACATAATAAGAAAATCGATAAAATATTTAAATTCATGAATATTTAAATTATACACAGAGTACAAAATAATTTATTTAATTATTAACTATCAGAAGTAGTCTGAATTTTCTTTTTCTACCTTGCTTCATTTGTTAGTACTTGCATATTAACCCCATACTATTCAGCAACTTTTAACCAATTTTGACAAATTTTAGCAATTGTTCTTAGAATGGTGACAAATTGGTTGCCATAACTCAAAATATTTGATGATCAATCTCTGGCATACATTTAATCTTTGGCAATAAATCCCTTGCATGAGAATAAGATGTAAGAACTAAGTTATTTTTTATTCAACACTGAAATTATTTACTAGTTTACAGATATAAATTAATATTTTATAATATGGATTGGAATCCTTATGTTATAACATTGGATTGGAATCCTTATGTTATAGCATTCAATTTTTTTAACATGAAGAAATTATTTGATATTTCATTATTAATCTCTATCATTAAAAAAATGTCAATTTCTTTCTACTTTTTGAAGAAAAATATCTCATATTTCAAATCAATGATAAACAACATTCAATCAGCATTAATAAAAACATTGGTAGATAATATGCTGCATGTAATATTTTCTTACAAAAAATTAAAAATCAATAAAAACATTTTAAACAAAATGTTTACAAGGCATGCAGGTAGTTATGTCAGTCACAGAAACCAAAAAGCGAGACCTTGTAACTTGCAGAAAACATATCAAATTCTGTTCTGTTGATATGTTTGTAGAGGATGTATTTTACTGGATAATATCAAAAATATTCGTGTTTGCAGCAATAGAAAAACAGTCCCCAACACATGGGCCTTATAACCAGTAAATACTGGCATGTATTCATTTGAGTTATTACTAGCCCATATAACCTTTTATCCTATTCATTTATTTTTCTTCAGTTTTACAAACAATAATGCTACTAATAAATAATAAATCTAAGTTCATTTAAAAATGATTTGTTTAAAAAAATATTATGAAAAAAATAGTTTATCTTAATATAAGTAACAAAAACAAATTTTTAATAAATTAAAAATTAGTTTAGTGGCACAAAACTCATATGCAGATTAAATATAAAATTCTCATTTCAAGCAATAAAAATTACTTAGAATGTTTTTAACTCTAAAAACCACTTCAGTACAATAGTATTAAATTATTGAAAAAAATAACCTTATATTTTAATTATTATATTTCTTGCATTTATAAAGATTAAAATTAAATGCAAATTATTCATATCTACATCCACTATTGTTAAATTAAGGGAGATGTGAACGAGATTTCTGCAAACTTGATGCTTACTTGATTCAATGTAAAAATTATTTCAAAATCTTTCATACAGTTTTTTTCTATGTATTTATTGAAAAAAAATTTAAAATAATGAAAAACATCTGTAGGCGTTCACCAATAACAATTAACAAAAGTAGGAAATTAGTTACTACTTTTTAAGAGCCTTCCAAGAGAAATTACAAGGAAGATGAAATGCAATCGCGATGCTGTGAAACACATATATAAAGTTATTATCGTAATAAAAAATAATATGCCCCGAAAAAAATTACGTACAATTAAGAAAACGAAACTAAGTTCATACCGGCATAGTGATGATCTATTGGACTTTTCCAGCAACGGAACCAAATATTTAAAGAAGACAATAATTAGCTGATGCTTGAACAAATCCATATCCCATAAAAATATTTTTCGTAATTTTAAAAACTATTTTAAATACAAATTTTTAACGAATACCAATATTTCACATCTTTAGGTTAAAATTTACAGCACATTCTCAACTTTCACTTTCATAACAAAAGGAAAATGTTGCCATGTTTAAGTATCTAAATCTTGATAGAGACAGATAAAAGGAACAAACAAGACCGAACGTGTAATGCGCAATTTCGTTGGCAGCTTCTATTCCTATAATCTACAAACAAGGATGGGTTACTTTGATATTTTTGGCCTCTTTTTGAAAATTGCCAAGTTCATCCTTAATGGGGTCGATTCATCACTAGAGGGCGCTGCGATCGTGGCCATCATCACGTGATTAACAACGTGCTATCATGTAAACAAATAACAGCTAATGGTATGACACTTTTGATTGCGTTCTAACTTTCAAATTTATAAACATTATTATTTTATATTCTTTAAATTCTTTTTAGTACTTTAAATATTTTTAATATATTTTCTACTATTTTAGTTTAAGAAAAGGGACTAAATATATGTGGTTTTAGTTTATAGTATTAGATTTAAGTTTAGTTTATACTTCCATCCTTTGGCTTCGAATTTTTGTATACTTATAGGCTTAGTAATTATTTTTTATAAGTGCCCGCCACATTATGATTTAAATAATTCTACAGCGCTCTATTGAACAAATTGCTTCTGGAATTGGGAGAAATCTATTACTGTCACAAATTATGTTGTAAGCGAATTTTTCCGAGAAAAATGCATGCAGCTGTTAATAGGGAGTGGCTCGCCAAAACAAAGAATTGTTTTGACTACTGAGCCAGAATGATTAGTTAATACTTCAGCTGTTATATGTGTGAATAGGAGGAGATACTGCTAGTGAATAGATTACTTATTTGTATTTCTAGACACTGATACTTGTGTCTGAGGGATGTGAAGACCTTTCAGAATTTATTAAGCAAATTATATTTGCTGTCTCTGGCATTTCAAATATTGTTTTTAAATAAAAAAATTTCATTGCTCCTGAAGAATTGTCTTGCTGTTAGAGAGCATACAATTCTGGAACCCCGATCGACTTACATTCTAAAATGTGGCATGTTTCAGAGCAGATGGATACATACATTCGTTTGGAAAGGTATTTATTAATAAATTTGTGACATTAATTGTATTCTTTTATATATAAACTTCTTGTAATTATGAAAAAATAGCCTGTGAATTTCACTGTTATTTTCTAAAATTTATATTAAGTTTCCTTTTTGCTGTTCTTGAAAATCCATTTTAGTATTATTGTTTGGATATCAAAGTTTCTAATGTTAATTATTGTTTTATTTTAAAAATTGTATGGAAATATTCGTTTGGTTTACATCTATTGGATAATTTATATGCAATTCAATAACTCATAAGAAATAATTTATAATAAAGAATAATTCAATAAATTTAATCATTATTTCTAAAAATTATGTATTAATATGATTCTTTTCTTTAACTTAATAGTGTAAGAGTATTTTCTTTTTTAAACTTTGAAGACAGTTTAAAGAGAAATTTCAAACCTTTGTAAATGATAATTACTAAGTAAAGCCAGACAATCAAAGCTGGCTAATGTGTTATTTCATTGCAGAATCATCATATATTTCAAAAGATCTTACTATGTCTTTGGAATTTTTATGGAACAGATGTTTAAAAAATTAGTATACAATAACAATGTTTCAATTTTATGTATCCATATTAATGCAAATAAAGATTGAAACTGACAAAAAAAATTCTCTTTTGGAATATATCTTAGAAAAAAATTTTTCACATGAGTACATAATGAAGTAATGTCACCGATAGTCTTTCAATAGAATATGAAAAATGCATTTTTTAAATTGCAATGAATTTCTTTGTTAAAAAAATAAAATTTTCACATGCTTCACTTGTATTATAATCATGTAATATTAAAATTAAATGTTCATAAATGATGCATGTTAAATAATTGTAATTACTAAAATAAACTAGCTAACAAAAATTTTGTATGCTCCTATATGTAAAAATTTTCACGAAAATAATTTAGCATGTTTCAAACAATTTCTAAAATTTTCCCCATATTTTAATATAATTCATTTTTTCCCCAAGGAGACAATAATTTATAAAAAAAATTAAACATTTGTAGGTGATAATTACTAAGACTAAAATTGCTAAATATTAGTATTTTATAACATATTTTTAAAAACTTCACAATGTATTGGTATAAATCATACTATTTTAAGGCCTCACAATGCCCTAAACATTTAAAAAACAATTTTTTGACACTTTCTTGTGGCCCATACCATTGAGAAGCTTGCCACCAAATTATATTATTAAAGATTAAAATCATTATTAAACATCAACAAGTTACCAAAGTTAATCATGAATAAACGGAGTTCCATTCTAATCAAAATAAGTTTCTACTACTTATAAGCAAGAAAATTAACTAATTATATCATTAGTTTACAAGGAAAATCCTAAACTTCAAGAAACTTTTCAGTTTTCCAAATTATTCTTGAGCAAAATATTAAATTACTTCAAAGTTTTTCAAAGAAATGCTAAATCAGTACTCATACCATTCCAAAATTAGGAAAATTAAACTGCCAAATAATTTTGCCAAGCAAAAACACATCAAGAACTTTAAAAAATTATGTTATTAGTATTACTGTGTTCAAACATAAGCAGGAACAGCTCCAGTTATTGGCTGTATAATGCAACAACATCCCACAGAATCAAATGTCTATACATAAAGCCAGATTTGGTTTCATGATCCTAATTCTCAAATATATAATTGATCCAAGTACTCTTCTTGGGTCAATATTTGTAAGTAACTCAATGCGAAAAATTTATTCAGGACATATAAGCAGGATAATATCAATATTCAAGAGTCTTTTAGACTTATATTTATGTAAAAATAAATCGATATAAAGCACAAATCTAATCAATAATGATAAATCTTCTACAAATTGTGCAAATACCTATAAATGCTTATTTGTAATACATAGTAAAAAAAATTGTACAAGTGTGTAATAGGTTTATGCCACAGTCAAACTCTGAAAAACAAATGTTGTGCTAATAGATACCACACAAATATATTACAATTATTCAATTATTTATTTTGTAAAAGAATTAGGGATTCAAAAATGACTTTTTTATTTTGATCATGTAAGAGTGAGCAGGAATTTTTTATTCCATAAATGGACATAAACATATTCTATTATACACAGATTTTAATTAAAAATTTTTAATTCCTTAATTTATTATATTTGGAAATCAATTCTCGATCAATCATATCTTTTACCTAAAATAGCACAGCGAGTAAGGACTTTCAAAATGTTGCATAATTTTTTTACATGTAATTTTACAAATGGTAAATTATAATTTTGACTTCTAATGTTTAAAAATGGTACTTGATTATATTCATCAAGTATAAACATTAAGGAAGCTGTAGTAAATTAAAATATTTTTCCATTTCTATAGTGAATGGTTCTCAAAAATGTTTCTTTTTCCCTGTAATATTCTAAAATTATTAAAAACAACAAGTTTTTGATTTATATGTATGTATACCTGTTTTTGATACAACATGTATGGTCACATATCAGATTTTTGCATCCTAATTTTGTAGATAATTAAATACTGAAGTATCTCTGTTAACTACTGTGAAGATGTGTAAAATTTAGATTAACTAAACATATGTTCTATTGTGTGTGTGTTGGACACACCTGTCCTTAATTTTACCAAAAACATATCAATCACTTGCAAAATATTATTTTGGGGGACATTAAGGTATTTTCAATATTTAAAACATTGAATACACTAAAAAATCTCTTGCAATGAAACCCTCTGTTAAGGTTTTCATATGCATATCACTTAATGTTATTTGCAATGCATTTATTTTTCTGTACAATATTCTTCTGCTTCTATTCTGTTTTGTGAAAGGCAAGTTTATCTAGGAAGGAATGGAAAGTGCTGGACTTAATCAGAATGTAACGTTTGCTATCCCTGTATTAAAAGAATTTTTTTTAAAAAAAATTTACATAATTATGCATGTATATGTAACTACTCATGAATTTAAAGCTTATAAAAATGTAAAATAAAAATAACGTGAAATTTGAAATGTCAGTTGTAGTATAGTAAAATTGATAATTAGAAATTTTCTTTTATATCGTAATTGTTTTTTAATATTAGGAAAAGTTAATGCAATCAGTATTTTAAGAATATAGATAGATACGTGCTTCTCAATTTCTATATGATCTAGCTCTTCAGTATCGAACTGATTTATTCCCTGATTTCTGGAAAAGTAGTGGAATATGAAACTCACAAATTATTAAAATATATTGTATGTTCTTCACCATACAGCATTATACATTTATGGATGCATATTTTTTAAAGTACATATGGACTTCATTAATTTACTTGTATTTGTAAGTGTATTGTTCTGAAAATTACAAAACAATGACTTTGCTGAGCCAGTTCAGTTTCAAAATCTTATCTATCATGCTTGTTAAATTAGTGAAAATAGTTATATAAAGAGAAAAAAAATGTAGGTGAGTTCAACTGCATACTTATTTATCAGTTAGAAAATCAGAACAGGTCCCAGAAGTAGAACCCTGCTTTGTTTTTTCGTGTCTGCAAAATTGAAATGCTTTGAAGTCGACACATTTATCAACATACAGTACAATAAAATTTCAAATGACTGCAACATAGAAAATGCATAGATATATATTAACATTATATACACAGTTAGGAAATAAAATGAACAAAGTTATGATGATATTTCTATAAATTAAAAAGTATTTGTATTGCTACTAAATGGATGGCAAAATTTAAGAGAGATTTTATTCCAATAAAATTTAACAGAACAAATTTCTTTATTAAGACAGTTCAGTTTCAAATTTTTGTCTGTAGTGCTTGTAAAATTGTCGAAAATAATCTTAAAATAACAAAAACAAGTATTATAAAAAAAATAAGTCAATTCCTTCTTAGGTAAGAAAATTTTTATTTTAGTTAGTTTTTATCAAATAATTATAGTTAATATAAATATGTGTATACATATGAAGAATCACAACATTAAGTGACAATTAATTTTTATTAATTATCATTAAAGTATTGCATTGCTATCCAAAACAAATGTGTTTCAAATTTCATTTCAACTGAATGTTTTAAAATGTGAGAAAAAACCTTTTTAATTTTGGACACAAGTCGCCAAAATGGTCACTATGTCGCCAAAAATGATGCCAACATGGATGTATTTATAATTATTAGAATAATTAGTTTTAATCAATTAATTTTTATTAATTAAATTCTGTATTGCAACTAAAATAATCATGTATATAAAATTTTAGCTCAATCGAGCGCTTTAAAATGTATTTTACTAACGATTGAAAATTTGAACAACATAAATAAATATTGAGAAAGTGTGAACTAACAGTAGGAATTGAAAATAAACGTAGGTAATCAACTATATAGGTATACTTAACAAATACAGAGCATTCAGAATAGATCACAGAAGTGGTACCCTGATCTGTGTATGTTTGCAAAATTAAAATTCTTCGAATTCGAAATGCTCAGAAAATATTTCACTCTTTTTAAAATTTTAAAAATCGTCAGCGTATTTGATAAAAAAAAATATTGAAAATGAAATAATTAAAAAGTACACACATTTCAGTCGAAATTTCTTTTGGAACAACTTCTTTCATTTATTTTTGATAGTAGATGTAAATACGAAAATTCCACCAAAATACTCAGTCGAATCAAACACGTGCTATTTGTTTTGTATATCATCACGTGATTATGACGTCAGATGTATCGAGTCCATTGAACCTACTAAAATCATTCTTGCTATAGAGCTCGTGCTGAAAGGTTCGTATATGAAATTCTAGCGGCGAGATTTATTGATTAGGTATTTTATAATTTTGAATTGTAATGTTTAATTGTTAAATTTTTTTGCAGTTTTTCTTTTGTGTTAATTTCCTGTTAAGTTTTCCATCATTGGTAAACATATTTGCTGATTTATGGAATTTCTAACTTATGTGAAACAACTAGAAACTTTGACTCAAAATTTTGAATTATTATTATTTTACTCTTTTTATATTGTATTTTTTATTTTGTGCTTTGATTTGATATAATTAACATTTTTAGTTCATCGACTTTCTAGCTTCTGCCGTGTGAAAGCTCGATTCTCCGATCACGTGAATGGTAAAATTTTATGCTTTGATTATTTATAATGTTTTAATAATCCGTTTTAAAATTTCCAGGTATTTACCATTGTAGTAGATTCATTATTTTTTTTAGTTCCTGCTGTGTGATTGCCCACTTGGTTGATATCGTGAGTGTAAAACTTTTTCTTGTCGTTAAATCGAAAGTTCTATCGATTGTTATGAAAAATTTGCGTAAATATATGAGGTAAATTGTCTTTCTAAACTTTTAAATGATTGTGATAATAATAATAGAAAATACAAATTTTCTGGAGGTGTTCTTGTAAAAGAAGGGTGCCCTGCTAGGATCCAACCAAAGGTGATAACACTATTCTTAATAAGAAAATACATTTACTTAATTAAAAGTAAGAAAAAAATCATTATTACAATGTATTATCTATCTCAAAAAATTTTATACGAATCACATGTAAAGATCTACACAATATGTTTAGATTTAACTTTCCCTTAACCTTTTCCATATTATGAGTGAAATTGTAGATTTAGATATTTAACACATTTGCTAACATGTGAAGCTTCCTAGACATATAAAAGGAAAATTAGTTGTAGAAATATCAAAGATTCTATATTCCAATTATTAATGAATATCTTGGTAGAATCACTCTTTATAAAGACTATTAAGGGATCAGTGTAATATATTTTTCAAAGCATAATCAAGCATTTCAACTGGTTTATAAAAGTTGTATAGAGTTCATTAAAGCTAATCTTGAAATGGGTATTGAAAGCTAATCTTGAAATGGGTATTGAAAAATCTTCAGTATTAGAATATGTATTCGGTTAATAGAAGTTTAATTGTACTTGACTAATAAGGAATGCTTTAATCTGTTGCTAATGTTATTACTAATAAATTAAATACAGGAAATATGTATCGTGTTTCAACATTCTGAGAGAAAGGGTGCCCAGTTAAAAATTAATTGCATTACGGCCAATGATGACCAAAACAGTTTCACATGATTTTAAAACATATTTCGGAATAGTGTTTGGCTTTGCAATTGGTACCTTCAATGCACTTGGAAGAAATGGTTAAAAATGATCTTGTTTTCCAATTTTTAAATGCGAAGGGAAATTTCTCTAGTAGCTCTTTTGGAAGGAATAAGTTCAATAAGATGTAAACAAATAATGGAAAATTTTAAAATAGCATCGACTGATAAAAAGCCTGCTTTCAATAAATATTTTGATGATAATTATTGTAATTCAGCCTACTAATAGTATAAGTCACATCATCTAAACTTCTGCATGCCAATACTGATAAAAATATATATTGTTAATCTTTTCACAATACATGAATGTTCAATTATTTTAAAATGAAAATTTAACTGTCAAGCAGATAGTTTGTTGAAAATACAGAATGACACATATTTAGGACATTATAGAATTTTAAATGATACTCTCCCCAGTTTATATCCTCACAACCTATTTCCATTTCAAAATGAATTAAAAATTCCTGACAGATATTTATGACCAGGCAACAAATTCTTGGTTTGTAAAATTGCAGACTAATGGAGATGTATTTTATGTAGTTAAAAAGATTATGGAAGCATTTCAGAAAGAGGTTGTGTGTGTGATTAATGCCATTACAGGTGTGTAAAATTATCATGTTCAGCTTGGTATACATGTGAATGCTCAGATAATCATGCACCATGTAAAACATATTAAGTTCATTCTTAAATTGTTTGAGAGATTCCATGTTGTTGAAAATGTTGAATAATGTTGAAATGTGAAAGTGTGGCATGGGGTCTTCCGTCAAAGATATATGTAATGACATAAGAAAAACCAGGAAACTGAACTTCTATGTGTAGTATTGAATTGTTTTTTGCAAGGTAAAATAGTTCAGGAACAATTGTCTCAACATGCAATTCAGTAAAAAAAAGGTAAAAAGTAATTACTAAAGAATTATTTACCTGATCCTCATGTACCTACCTCCCAATCAGCATTTAAACTAGCGGTAAATATTTAAGCCAACTATTAGGGATATAAAAATAAAAGAAAAACTCTGGGATGTTCTTTTTTTAGTTGTCAAGAAGGAAAACATTCAAGCTCAGTCTAGTCAGCATTACTCAATTCAAAAACTATTTGCAAAAAAACTTAACTGTATCTTTAACACCTGATATATGCTTGTAGTGTTGTTTTATGTTTTCCAAGACATTTAGCTATGTTTTTATGGGGTAAAGTTGTATATTTTTATATCAGATGAGGAGGTGAGTAATTATCATAAATAACCAAATTTTTTGTCACAAATGGCTTTATGACAGTATATTAGAAGCATATAATTTAAAAAATCATGCAGGATAGAGATTCCATTGCAGTTGAATGTTACCACACAAATTTTGGAAAGTGATGGGAATATGGTAGTTTTTTATATCATTCATTCTTAATAAAATTTTAGGCAAAAAAATTGATTTATACTTTTGGAACATATAAATTTAGAAATACATGTATA